>JBAIZL010000005.1:1693300-1798300 GCA_036971475.1 Prosapia bicincta
ATATATAAAACAGATTATACTTTAATGTATACAATTTAAAGTATATACTGTTTATATATATATATATATATATATATGCTACCCTGATGTTGTTTGAGGGTAATGTAAAGATTTGTGGACAGTAAGGATAATTTAATGTAGATCAACTCTATTTTGGAGTCATGAGATGCGCATGTGATGGGATGGTTAGAATCATGTTACATATGTGTGTCACTTTTTATACACACATATAAATATATATATATATATATATATATATATATATATATGTGTGTGTGTGTGTGTGTGTGTGTGTGTGTGTGTGTGTTTATGTGTGTGTGTGTGTGTGTGTGTGTGTGTATGTGTGTGTGTGTGTGTGTGTGTATGTGTGTTTGTGTGTGTGTGTGTGTGTGTGTGTAAAAAGGGTATAATTAATTTTACATATATATATATATATATATATATAGTATATATATATATATGTATATATATAATATATATTTGTATATATATATATTTATATATATATATATATATATATATATATATAATAAACTATATATATTTATATATATAATCATAAGTTTAGAATATAATATATACACTAACATTCATATATTTAGTTAATGAAATACATACATAAAATTTGTCAATCTTTAATAAAGTACTTTGTAGTCACCCACTCATGTACAAATACATTTTTTTAATCTTTATGGGGATGACGCTGGATAATAATTAAATTTAACTAATCATTTTAATTTTGCAAGTCACAGAAACGTTTCACAAAAGGGGCAAGGTATGCAATATAGTTTTATTATATTACGTTTTCGTGACATTATTTTACGAATAATAGATAACCTATAATTTATTAGAACCGCTGATATTGTTATATTGTTTGTGGTGGAACACCTGGTTTAAGGCCTAGGATATGGTACTGTGTGATATTATTTTTAATAGTTTCATAGAGAGTAAATAATAACAAAAAAATAATAATAAACAATTGATTGGAGATAATCCAAGTATTCGCAACAGAGAAGAGCCTATCCCACAAGAAGCACTCCAGCGAAGCAAGAAGCAATCTTTAACATCTAAATAATTATGCCTACTAAACATTGTGTCCCATTAAATGTAATAAAGTCAGACACATGTTTATAAATATTAATACAAAATCAGGAAGTAATCATATCATCACAGCTACATTGGAAAACATTGCGCTATTCAAACTCACTGAACTGGAACTTAGAACTTACTGCGTATAGCATACAACCCATGTTCTAAATACTGGTGCAGTTTGTTTGAATAACGCCGTGTTTCGGAGTTATCATTTTTTGATGTGTCTTTGATGCAATCATAATTCTAGAGTTTGAATAATATTTCAAAAAATGTATCCACTTGTAATACATCTAGTGAAAGGCAATGTAACAGGCAAAATAATCTGAAGAATTGCTTTTGCTTTGCCAAGATGCTTCTTGTGGGTTAGGTTATTCTCTGTTGGGAATACCTGAACTATCTCCCATTATTTGTGACGTAGTGGAATTCTAAACAATATTTTGCTTTAATTTTTATATTGTTTATGTATAAAAGTTATTCAAGTTTTATGCACCATCATCTACTCAAAATGGTGTGTTTTTAATTTTTATTTTAAATGTGTTTTTATTACTACTTCTCTTTAACAAATCTTCACCAAATGATTTCTTCGTACTTGACAGGAAGACCCAATAGCTGGTACTACCGAAGTGATTGCTAAGCTGATATCATTTTATCAAATGGCAAACTGCTGTACATACGTTTTTATAAAACTTAGCTTTATGAAAGAGTTTTCATATCGTCGAATGAAATCACAGGTGAAATACATTTCGTATCATAATAATTATTTTTATCAACTCCAAGGACAAAATAAACCAGCTACTAATGAGGAGCAATCTTCAGTTTTGTCAACCTGATCATGAACGGTTTAAAGCAAAGCTCTCCCTTGTTCCTGGGATTTAATAAAATCGTTTATTTGTTTCTTATTTGATAAATAAGCAGGACATTGGATTAAAAATTCCAGCAAAGCTACGAAAACAGTGTTTATGGGTAGAAATGTTGGCAAAAGAAATAAGGACTAGCTTCTTCCGACGGCAAATTTCAAGCAATCACTTCGGCCCTTGCAAGCTAAAGGTTGGTTTTGTATTTTGTAAAATTATTCTACTATTTTCTTGTGCATGCCTTTGTATTAAATTGTTCGCCTAGTCTGTAGTCTTTTCGTCCGTTTATAAAACATGTTCTAGATTATCCGTGATATTTACTCTTATATATTTGCTATGAATGTCTTTTAATACTACTACAGATAAAGAACAAGTTGTAATGCAAAAGCATACACAAGAAACTAGTAGAATACGTAAACATGTGTACAAAATACAAAACCAACCCATAGTTTCCCTAGAGCTTAGATGCAGCGCTTTTATTCCCCAATTGGAACCAAGCATTCATTGCTTCTGCCAGCATTCCTATTAGATACACTGCTTTCAGAGTTTTGCAGAAAGTGGACACAAATGACCTGCTTACCATGTAACAAACAGCTGATGTTATTAAAACAGTGGAACAAGAAAGAAAACATACACAGCCAGTTAGCCACAGCTGGAGATGGCTTCTCAACGGTTACTGATTACTTTGGGTGTGAATTTATAATATATTATTAAAGGCAGAGAAGATATTTCAGTTGTGACTTCACTCAAAAATATCAATTCTTTAATAAAATGTTCTAATTCCGTTGCTAATGAAGGTATTTATGAAACAAGACCCAATGTTAAACAGGAACGAAGAAAAACATAGTTTCTAAAAAAGTTCTGTAAAAACCACTATAATTGGCCATTTGATAGCATAATATCTGCTGAACAACCACTTCGATAATCCCCAATACTGACGTCATCTACATATCCAGTGGGAAGACATCAGTTTAGTGAAAATGTATTATGAAGAAAGGTATTTAGTAATAAAAACACATTTGAAATGAAAATTAAATTTAAAAAACACTAACCTCTTACAAAAGGAGATGCTGAAGGGTAATACATCAACATCTTTTATAGATATTCATCATTATGGAGGTAAATTAAGTACTTATTTACATAAGAATTATCTTGGAACCAACTTGTATGAAAAGTTTTTGAAAATAATTGTCGTTGCTAGGAAATGAATTTAAAACCCAATTGTTTACATAGAGGCATACAATTTATATTTAACAGTTATTTTTGTTGTTTAAAAGTTTGAAATAACTAAATGTACCTACTATTAAAAGGTAGAACTTTTTTCAATTCTTTTTGTTAGTTCAAACTCTTCCCATACATATATCTTGTTAAAATTATCAGTAGTTCATAAAACACTTTTCATTCATCCATTCAAGTTCATATACATATTTATAGAAAATCGATGTTAATACAATTTTATTCAAATATTATGTATTATTTAAATAAAATGAATTAATTTAGTTTTATGTGGATGAAACATTTTTCAAAAAAAGTGCAAGGTATGCAATATAACTATTTTTAAGAATTTGGTTGAAATTAATTGATAACATGATTTCTTGAAACAGCTGGTTTTATCCTATGGGTTATGTGATTAAAACAGCTGTTATGACGCATATGTTTTCTAAGACTCTTAAACAACCACATAAATCTAATTTGCTAAATCAAATGTGCTGAAAAATCGAAATCATCAGTTTACGGAAAAGTCTAATATGTACTTGTAAATTTTTTCTATGAAGCTAATATAAAGATTTTTACCAAAATTATTATATAGAGGGATTTTAAACTCAGTTAGCATATAGAATAAGTAAACATTTTGTAAAATTTGTGTATAAATATGTCTTTGTAAATATTTTCTCGGGATGTCCAAAGATGTTCACCATATTTGGTATATAGATGATTTTTAACCTCAGGAACCCAATGAGCTAATTAAATATTTGCTGAAAATTAATCATCAGTTTTCGAAACACTAAACACATCTAATATACTTAAACGACTAAATTGTATATTTATATGTATTTGTAAATAATTTCTATGTAGCTGGTCTACGGGTTATCACCAAAATTGCTATATACGGGGGGGGGGGGGGTTAACAAGATATATACTTCATAATGTACATATATATATATATATATATATATATATATATATATATATATACCCGTATATTTTTCTTTTTATAGTAATCAAAAACCACTTAGGTTGTTCAAACTCAAGAAATATTTATTAAATTTTATTCAAAGCTTTTCGTTGGTAAACAGTACCAACATCATCAAAATGAATAATAAAATAATCTATATAAAATATTTCTTGTGTCATGTTTAGAGTAAGTTTTTGTTAAACCACAATTTGATATAGTGAGCCTAAGCAATGTTACTAATGTTTTAACAAAATGTTTTAAATATAACAAAAATAAAGTTTAGGTTATAAAGAAGAACTGTATTAGAAGTAAAAGTATAATTAATAATACAAATAAATAAAGTACAACAAATTTGAAATGTTTGCTAAACTAAAATTATTTGTGTTTCATTATGGGCATTTCGTATGATCTCACTAAATGAAAATTTGAAACTAAGACAGGTCTTATCAAGTAATTACCAGTTTAAAAATATTGGAAATGTATTTTATAACTAAATTCCGACGTTAGAATAAGATAGTTGTTAGGTGAAATTGAATTTAAAAGATTGTTATAAATAGTAAATCTTTTTTATCAAATAAAGGAATTATTTGATTTTATTCATTAACCATTTGAATAAGGTATACACTGCCCTAATAAGGACAGTTGCCCTTATTGGAACACTCATTTCATCGAGGAGAATAATTTGAAAGCAACTTGAGATTTTAAAAGGCTTTAGAAGTGGCAGAAATAATGCTATTCTCATAAAAAGTTAATAAAATAATTTCATTTTATTGGCTATATCTACAAGTCGCGTTATATTATGTTTAAATTAGAAATAATAGGGAAAAATAAGGTATTAGTATGAGTAAAATATACTTAAAAAGGAATACGTAAATTATATAAATAACAAAGGAATCAAAATTGAGTAAAATTATACAGGTACATTTTTAATTTACTCAATGTGCTTTACAAAATCAGGTGCCCCTAGCAGTGAGTGTGTGTGTGTATGTTTAATATTGATCTTTAACATATTTTTAACTTTATATTCATTTTTTTAAATATAATAAATATAAATGATTTCAATTAAAAAACTGGTATTCCCATAACTATTATTATTTAAAACTTCAAATTATTCTATTTATTTTTATTAAATTTAAATTATGTACTTCTGTTAATCTAAACCAGAATACAAATTGTACTTACAGCCACACTCCCTTAAAACACGGCAAATAAGACGAACGACAAGTTACTCATGATGTCTAGAAGATCAATGGCGCCTTCTCCTGCCACTACATGTATATATATATATATATATATATATTATATATATATATATATATATATATATATTTATATATATATATAGTCCTACGCGTCAGAATAGACCCTCGGGCCTAACGAGCTAGGCTTATCATTAGCTACGCCCTAATAAAATATAACCATTGAATTAGGAATTCTAATAAATAGAATAATAGCAATTATTGAATTCTGATTTAATGGCATCTAGAGTTTACTCGGGGATCCAAGATTGAGTGGGATATTTAATTTAGCTGTGTAATAGATATACATACATATACCCATGAGAATTTTTATACATCAGCAGTTTCTCTTATTTTCTACTATTTTTCCCACTACATATGTTCTAACTTTATCATTTGTCCTATTTTTATCGTCTCTTCCTGACAATCTATCTAAACAGTTAATTATTTTACTATGTTTTTTTACGTTGTGAATTAAATAATATACTCTTTTTATAGTTATTCAATATGGATTTGTACCATTATTTGGGGCTGTATTTCTCTTGGCTACATTATTTGCTCTGCTTAACAATGTTGGAGAGGTAAGACGATGCATTAGATGGTTACACGAGCTAGGCGCCCCTTCGCAGAGAGAGAACTAGACTTTGGAGCAAGGTATGGCGTACTTCAAGGGGTAACATACAGCGCTATTGTAACGAATGTAAACAGCATCATTATGTGCTCCGCTTAACAATGTTGGAGAGATAAGACGATGCATTTAAGAAGGTTACACGAGCTAGGAGCCACCTCGCAGAGAGTGTATAAGACACTGGAGCAAGGCATGGCATACTTCAAATGGTAACGTACCGTGTTGTTGTAACGAATGTGAGCAGCATCATTATGCGCTCTGCTCAACAATGCTGGAGAGGTAATACGATGCATTTAAGAAGGTTACACGAGCTAGGGGCCCCCTCGCAGAGAGAGTACTAGACATTGGAGCAATGTATGGCATACTTCAAGGGGTAAAGTACTGCGTTGTTGTAAGGAATGTGAGCAGCATCATTATTTGCTCTGCTCAACAATGTTGGAGAGGTAAGACTTGATGCATTTAAAATGGTTACACGAACCATGCGCCCCCTCGCAGAGAGAGTATGAGACATAGGAGCAAAGCATGGCATACTTCAAGGGGTAACGTACTGCGTTGTTGTAAGGAATGTGAGCAGCATCATTATGTGCAATATAAATACATGGAAACAAATTAATAAACGATTAGTGTTTTATAACTTTTCATGACAGTATAAGTAATATAACTCAGTTATTATTAGTCATAATGTATATTAATGAATATGTTCTTTCAGTTCTCTATGACTAATCTTCTGGGTCGTTCCAGTTCCCAGGGGTAGGAAACTTTCTCAGGCAGGGCCTTATGGATTCTTTCTGGTCACTTCATCTTCCCTCATCTTCTTTTTAACCATTCTCTGAGTGCCTGTATATGAGATAACTTTGAATTCTTTTGCTTGCATTCTCTGAACGGGATCTTACCAGGATGGTTTTTCCTTTATCTGTTATATGATATTACAGTGTTCTATAACCTTTCTAACTATTTTGTTATAGCACAACTCAAAATTTCATCTAGTTTTCTCCAAAGGTCCATTTTTATTGTCAGAAGTTACAGGTTGTAGTACTCGTTAATTTGGTATAACCTTATACAATTGATATTTTTTATTCCGGTTTATATTTTTTTTGTTTTAGTATCAAACTCCTATTAATATTTCCACTTTCTTTATTCGGTCTGTTATTTCTATATTAATATGAGACACTTGCCTGTAGTAGGGTTTTCTTACTTATCAACTACGAAAGTAAGTACAGTACTGTGCTAACTAGTAGCTCAAGTTAAAAATTAAGTAAATAATAATAAATATTTGTAGTGTTCAAAAACATTGATCCTTTCAGAGGTTTCTCTCATTCCCTACTCTCAAACTACTCCCCTATGCACATATATTTTTTTAACTAAAAACACTAGTTAATATGTTAACTTGCCTATAGTAGTACTTACTTTTATAATTGCTGAGGACAGCTGTTTCAGGAGATGTGCCCCATTCTCAACTCAGACTGTAACCTATCTCTTGGTTTTTGTATTAAAATGGCGGTGGGATATTAGGGTGGGGATGTAGGTGTATTTTGGTGAATATTAGGGGTTATGATGTTAAAAAGTGTATGTGAATTATGATGTAATTGGGTGTTGAGTATGTTTGTAGGGTGTAGTTTGAAATGTTTGTATATCTCATACTGTTCCATTGTGTTGATATTCCTTATCATTGTGTTCCATTATAGTTGGTTATTTTTTAGTTAAAAGCTAGTAGCTCACGTGACGATGGAATCAATTAACATATATATATTCTTTTCTCCATGTTGATGGTTTTTCATAAGTTTTATATTCTTGGATAAGTTTTCTGATCATGTAACCTTTTTTTCAAACTTACTTTTTTTTGTATTTTACATCTTGAGGTTTTCGTATGAATTACACTTTTTGGTATAAACTTGGAAAACAAACACTACTTACTGATTTATTCAGGAGACGCTATTCGCGCTAGGTCAGCAATATTCAATGCTGTTAATTAATGATAAGAATAAATCACTAGACAGTGGTTTTTAGCCAAGTTAATACAAAAAAGTGTAATCATCTTTTATTGAGCAACCACCATATCAAATTAGTAAAATGGATTATGTAAAGCGTGCTGTTATAATTTAGGAACAACTCATGTCCTACTATTTCTGAGGTCAGTAGTAAAAGTATATTTTGAATGGGGTTGGGGAAGCACTTCTGCCTTAAAGCTATTGTCCTAAATTCTAGTCACGTAAGGATTGACCTATTTCACTCTAAACGTTGTAACCAAATACATTTTTTCATTAATAATGAAAAATATAGTAACTGATTAAGGAAATGTATTTGAATACATCACGCTAATATATAATAACCTACCTAACCAACTTATTTGGTTTTACTTCGCTGCCTTTCATGGCATACTCTGAAGAAGTTTAAACTACTTTTAAAGTTACTGATTACATCTTACGGGAACAGTATTTGTGTTAATAAATATTATTGTTATTTTGTTGATTTTTAAAACTAATTTAAAGAGAGAGATTGTTTATGGAAAATGATTATGTAAAAAAAACTTCTTATGTACATTTCAACTCCAAGTTGGAACAATACAAAGCCTAAAATTAAACATAAACTCTAACAATAATAATTATTTTTAAGAATTATTCACTGTGTCAGGCTTTTTTTATTGCTTACACAAGTTATTTTATTCATCCAGTTTGTTTACTTACAAAATGAAAGTCTTGAAGGTTATATAAACTCTTTATTGTCAGGTAATATACACCAAATGTAACATAGACTATTCAATGTTATGCAGAATATATGTTATAGAATACAGATTTGTACTCAAAGATTATACTTTACATTTTCTGATATAAAGGTGTTGGTACTTAAAGATATCTTAAATAAATTACTTCTTTTGGTATCACATGGCAAAATAATCTACTACTTACTGATGATATTTCTTTAGCAGACGCGCTTCGGATTAGGTCAGTGCATTGTTCAATACAGTTAGTCACGAACAAGACTGTTCCTCAGGTATGTTGTATTGGATTTGTCAAAAGCAGAATTTTAAATAAAATTCCTCAAGATGTACAACACGGAAACTGCAAGTTTTAATATCTTAAAAAATAAAATATGAGCATTACAGAGGAATTAACAGATCATTTTAAAAAGGAAAACAATATTGAACTTTACTTTTAAAACTTCGAGTTGACACCAATTTGTATTTTACTTAAACTTAGTGATATTTAATTCATAAATAAATAATTAAATCTATATTACATTTTAAAAAGGGAAATGTTTAATTACTCTAGTATATTTTTATTGTTCATATGATCAGAGAAACTTAATCTTTATTATTATGCTAATTATGACTTACCAAACTTATAATTTATGTAAACTTACTAAGACAAAACATTTTCAAACACAATAGGCGATCTATGATAGTGTACATGTTGGCCACTTTGAAGCATTGTTTGAAGCTTAGTACGATCAAAAACATTTTGTCCCAGGAAGGTAAAGAATTGAGTCTTAAAATAGTGCAATAATAATTTGGCATAATTTTCTCATTCTCTCTCTCTCACTCACTCTCTCTCTCTCTCTCTCTCTCTCTCTCTCTCTCTCTGTCTCTCTCTCTCTGTCTCTATCTATCTATCTATCTATCTATCTGAATATCACTTTCTTGATATATTTACATTAATATAAGTTTATCAAACTTTAAATAATTTTATAATTAATTGGCATGATTTTGTCATACTTTCTTTCTCTCTCTCTCTCTCTCTCTCCCTTTAAATGAGAGGAGGTATACGTATAACGTATATATACGTACAATGTATATATATATATATATATATATATATATATATATATATATATATATATATATTTTAAATACTGATACACTTTAGAATACGTTTTCGTGCTTGAAAATGTTGTTAATTGCTTTGGTGTTCACAGATGAATATCCCATTTCCAACACAGTTGTTTTCTGTTGATTTTCAACCAAGTGTTGATGACCATAAAGAAAATTATGAGATACAATTTTCAGTTAAAAAATAGTAGCTCAAGAAAAGATGGAATCGAATAGATTTACAGGTATTTATATACATTTTACTAAAAGAAGTGAAAGAAACTATTTGTAAAATTTCATTGAATAATTTCATATGGATCAAGTTATTGAAAACATAGACACCTGAGTAGAAATTAATTTATTTTAAAATTTATTCATTTTACACTACAATTAATATTCCCCTCACTGTGTTTAAGCCGCACAGAACTGCCTTGACTATGACCTAAGTACACCCCTCTACTAATCTGAAGGCCGCATATTTTTAGGGTAGGACAATTTTAAGTTATAGGCTACTCGTATTCTTAGAGTGTATAGAATACTTAATGGCCACATGTCTTCTATATAAGCTAAACCTTATATAATGCTTCAGTTATATAATGTAAAAATTATTTTTTCTTAAGCACGTTCAGTTTTTAATACTTTAGTATGCTTTTTAGCAAGCCTTAGCAGGCCTGGCCAAGTTGGTGTTTTATTACTGTGGAAATAATCACACGAGTGGCGAGATCCATAAAAAAATTTAAAACAATAAGTGAATAAAGTATAAAAAGTACAATGTGCAATTATGCAAGCTTTTAATGTTCTATTCACAAAAAAATTAATATTTTATTGCTGTAAAGGAATGGCAGTTTAATTAAACAAATCCAATCATATAAAGATTAGATTCAGTAGGCCCGTTTGCTTTCATTGCGGTAACAATAATGGATTTACAATGTCATACAAAACACAAGGTTAAATTGATGTATGTTGGAAGTAATGGTACTCATGTTTGCCCTGGGGCAGAAAATTTCTCTGTTGGGGCTGGTCTAGAAATACAAAAGCGTCCCACCAATTCTATTATTTAAAATATACCCCAAGTCAGGGGTTCTCAAACTAGGTGGCGTAGAGGGTTTTAAGGAGAGGATATTATAAGTGTACTGAAACTGCCTACAGACATAAGTGTGCGCCTACAATTAGGTGTACCAGCGAGTAGACAGACGTGACGTGTGCGTACTGAAGTACGTCGTTGTTCCCTAACGAAATTTTGTTTAGTCTTGCTAGACTCTTGTTACTTGTGTTAGGGTCTCAAGGATAACCTCTCTGGAGCATAAGCAGGAGTCTTGATTTATTATATAGTCCTTATCTCTATTTGATAGTGAAAACTATATATGTATGTGAGTAAACTTATGATTGTGCGCCCGCGCGAGCGCGTGTTTGAGTGTGTGTGTGTGTGTGTGTGTGTGTGTGTGGGTGGGTGGGTGTGTGTGTGTGTATTAGGTTTACATCAGTTATTAATTTTTAACATTTTTTAAATTTATAACCTACATTTCACAAGGTTTGAATCAAGTTTATAATTGCAGGATTGCAGTCATGGAAGTCCATACCCTGGGGAGATGGGAGATCGGCGGCCCCCTAGATTTAAAAAACATAATAAATACCAAGGGTTGTATGTAGACCAGTGGACGTTTTCGAGAATGTTATTTTAAAAGTTGGTGCATTAAAAGACATGACTTAGGACTGAAACATTTATATAGAGAGAAATGTGTGTTTTCCTTGAATATTTACGGGTTATTTTACATTAGTAAAAAAATCGAGTATTTTGGTTAATGTGTTTATTTTCTTTATATATTAAGTACCTTGGCCCAGCACTTTATAGTGATAGGTTAAAAAAGGTATAACTTGACTTTTTCAGTTCGCAATGTCTTCACAGAAAATAACGTTTAATATGGAAGCCTATGATAGCAGCTTCATCAGTTGCAGGGTGAAATATATTTATGTAACTATTATATTTATATTTAAGTTAAAAAAATATCTGAGGTTTTTATTGTCCTAATCAGCTTCAGTTTCATACTCAGATTTTAATTCTTGACCAAATGTAAATGGGAGGGGCGACCTCATGTTAGTGTTATAAAGAGGGACGCAAAACCTGGAATGTAGAGAACCCCGTTTTTAAACAATTATAACTATTGATCACATATATGTCCTTCAATAAACTGAACTTTCTTATACAGTACATCTTTTTGTTTTGAGAGATGTAATTTCAAGTTCTGAAAGCTTCTGTAGCTATTACTCTTTGCAACAATAATTCTTTCAAGCAATTTATTAATAAGCATCACGTAGACTTACATGCAATACGTCATATATAGCAACATGTTATGCTATATGTTATTTACGATTCATAGCAAGATTGGCACGTTCTTCCGTTCAACCCTTCTTCAGATTCATCAATATTTGCCTTTTCAAGAGTTTCTCACTACAACAGTTGGAAGATTCTAATAGTTTTCAGCTGTAGCACTATAAACATAGCGAAAGAAAATACATTATGCCATTTTCAGTCTAGCGCACTATGTAAACTTTGCTTAGAGTTGCTCCCTCTTAGCGGCCGTCCTTGTATTCTCGTGTCTCTTGTATACTTCAAAATGAAAACTTATTTTATTTATTCAAAGAAATATCAGTAACACTTTAGCTCCATTGAAAGGGAAGTAACGAATCAATTTTACTATTTAAGAAATGTTCAGGGTTTGTTATAATGTACGATTCCATAAATACTGTAAGCGCCAAAATTAGCAGTACTGCATCTGAATCAGTTCTAGTTGTCTTTTCGATTAGCTGTACGTATATTTGATTGTTGCCGAGTTTCCGTGTTGACGTATTAATTTGAGGTTAGTTTTCTCGTACATGGTACCAACTATTGTAAACAAAGCATTTATCGTAGAGCATTATTATCGCTCATGTGGAACTGGTTGTGCGGTTGGGCCGAGTTTGTCACATACTGTACTATGCTTCCAGGAACAATTTCACAAGACCCTACCTAGTGACGCTGTAACTATTATTGCTAATATATTTCGAAGATCAGACAGTCTTTTGGCACAGAGGAATTGCTTTTCAGGTCATCCAAAAACTGCAAATGAAAACCCCTGAAAAATGTTATAGTTGCCGAAAAGAAGCCTAACCTGATATGAGACATCAGGAATGTTAAAACCTGCATTTTGGTTCACAATGGTTCAAGCAAGATGGCACAACCAGTCACACTGCCTTAGACAACATTTATTTCCTTCAAGAAACATTTTGAAAACACCTCATTTCCTTTAGAACAAATTTTTCTTCCCCCAGTCCACCCCCCCCCCCCGATCCTAAGCCTACGTCTAGAGAATGATGAAGGAGAAGATTTTCCGGGATGACCCACCAACTACCCGCGTCTAAATCTAGGAAAGAATCACCATGTGTATACTGAGCATAGAACATCCCATCTTCACCAATATGATCCAAAACCTGCAAAAACGTTATGAGTATTCCCTCAAATGGAAAGGAGTTCATGTAGGGCTTGTTTATACTAGAGTCTAACCTATTTGACAGATTTTAACTGTATGTGTTTTTAAAACTATTTAAATGAAATGTAATAAAATCTTACATCTGTTTCAGTAACGTTAGTTTTGCTGCTTACGTTATAATATAATTGGACTCTTTACAATAACAGCTTTGAGCAGCTGTGAAGTAATTTTCTATTTTAAATAAATAAAACCTCTTAACCCCCAAAACGTTTTATCCTTATGTAGATTTCAATTGCAAAGTAATCGTCTTCGATACTTGTAATGATTTCTGGTAAAGATAATTGCTTTGCAATTGAAATCTTCATAAGCATTTACGTAAGGATCTATATAAGGATAATTTGTTTTGATGGTTAACAGGTTTTATTTATTTAAAAAATACTGCATACATTTGATTTCTAAAAAAAACGTTTCTTGTATGGTTCCATTTCTTTCTATTTTTTATTCACTATAAAATAAACTTCCATTTTATTGATATTTTTGTACTTAAATAAAATAGGTTTTCATTTTGATTTACACAAAAGGTGATATTCTTATCGTACATATTTTCACTTCTTTTACGAACATTAGTGTATTCGAGTACATATTTCTGCCTTTCCAAATATTACAATATTCGATTACATTTCTTTGCCTTTACTAACAACACAATATTTTCCTTTGTTGGCGCTTTTCGGAATGACTCCCTTTTCAAAAGTTAAATAGCACTTTTCGCATAAATACTGAGTTTGTCTTTAAGACATATTGAGTTCACCCAAAACTAATCTATAAAGACGAACTCAAGATTTGGGTGAACTGTACTATTTAAGTTTTAAAATGTAGTCATTTCAAAACGCGTCAACAATGGAAAACATGACATCTTTTTTTTATTATTCTTGTTTTTCTTTGACAATCTTCTATCTGGATTAAGTTGTAATTACCATCTCTTAGTCCACTAGTCCTTCCTTCGTCAATCTCTCTGTCTCCTTTGGTTGTGGAATTAGAGAAACTGTCGGCGACTTGGTAGATCTCGGCAGCTTAGGTAGCATTGTCGGATGGAGTCCCTGAACTACGCCTTAATGTCTCTCCATACAGCCGGCGCCTGCGATGCTTCAAAATCAGCTTTCTCGTCAGTTGTCAGTGAAGAAGATTCTTTTTCGATGGTGTCGTTTGTGTTCGGACTGAGACGGGCTTCAATGCTAGACGGGTTCGTGCTTACTAGTTCACCGAAAACTTAAAAAAAGACGAACTCAAGATTTAGGCGAACTATTTAGGTTTAAAAAATGTAGTCTTTTCAAACAATAGAAAATATTGTAATGTTACAAAAGGAATAAAAATGTAGTCTAAAATAAACACAATAGGTGTCCCATTACCCTGTCAAGCGGGCGAGGGCGGACGACTAGAACCTCAAGACATAGCGCTCGTTTGAAATTTTGATCACTTAAGACATATATTTTTGGACATATTATCATTTTATATAGGCCTATTTTTATTTTTATTATTAAGACATTTTAATTAATATTATTATATTAGCCATATTTTACATTATTAATATTTACTGTTATAAAGAAATATACATTGCTAGGAGGAATATTGATATTTATTTTAATAAGTAATTAAAAGTATTTTGGATTTTGATTGATTCACCTGTATTGCTAAATTTCAATTTGACACTCAACATTTTGGGATTCCCACTCACGGAGAGTGGGAATAGTACAGAACTTGCCATCGGTGGGAACTGTCTTTTTTAAACAGATTTTGTATTAGTTTTGTGTTTTGATTTGACAATGTTTTTTTATAATGATTAACGGTAAATTATTGTTAATAATAATAAAGTGGCGATCGCCCTTGCTTCTCCTCTGTTTCTATATTCCTGTCGTGTTCACTGCTGCCATTTGTCTTCCGTTCCGTACCAACCTTCTTGTCGGTCGTCAGTGGTGAAGATTCTTTTACGGCGGTATCTATTATGTTCGGACTAAGTCGGACTTCATTCAGTGCAAACAGAGCTCCAGAAGTATTACAGGGGTAAAGATAAACACCAAATCCATCTGAAAAAATGAAAACAAAATGCGTTTCAACGTAAAGCTGACAGAAGAAAGTTGTTTGTTTTGGTTTTCCCAGCTTAAATGGAAAGCAATTGAATTATGTCCAAGATTGTGAAAACATTGATCAAAATATTGTTAACTGAAACGTTACTTCTATTACAATTATATCGTTTTAATTTTTAAATACAAATTAAAAGATTTTACGGAAGATAACTAATTTAGTTATGGCAGAAGATTGAAATACTCTTTATGAAAAATAAAATAAAATTACACTGACCACAATTAACACTTGCAAAAGATACTATTTCAGAAAAGTAACTGATGACTTACAAAATACAGTTATTAATTGTATTGTGTGATTTTTTCGAAAAATGTTGAACAGCTTATATATTTTTGAAATCGGGGCACCACAATTTATTGTTGTAACATGCAAAATAAAATATGCAAATTTCTACATTTAATACTTTAAGGAAAACGAACTTGTGAAAACTAATTCTTTACGAAGTGTGAAAACAACCACTAAAAGGATAATAGTTAATTTTATGAAACATAACTTATATCTCAAGATAATAACAATTATTTGACATAAAAATGTTTCAATAAATAAATCATTTTATCGGAAGCTTATGTTTGCTTTATTTTTAAACAATTAGCTAAACTCACAAGCATTAACAATGCCTTACAGAGAAGCCCTTTAGTAGACGTCTGAATATTAGTACTGGTCTCTGTCATAGCTTACGCACGACTTTAATTTTAAAATCATATTTATAAGTCACGTTATAAATTTTCTTGGCGTAAATGAACTTTACCCATAACGGAAATTACGTTTAATATTTTTGGAAAGTACCATCTGTGACTGTTTTAATAATAAACTCTGGTTAAATAATAATAAATAATACTCATAAACCTAGTTCTAGAGGCATAACATGTGCCTTGGAAGATGGTTACTTGGTCACCGAAACCTATGTTCATCAGGTTAAAATAAAAATATTTGTTGAGTGTGAAAATAATAGCAGGCTCAAAGTGTGTGAATTAATAAATAGTTATTTAGTCTTAAACGCCTCAAGACTCATAGTAACTGGTTCTCAACGTTAAAAAGAAGTTTTTTTTTAAATAAGTAAAATAATCGACATACTCCAAACAGCCAATGGAGCTGTTGGAGACTTGTTTTCTACTAAGAAAAGACCACATGCTGGGTATAAGAAATGTTTAATAAGATTTGTATCTGTGGGAACACGAAATTTTGTTTCATTCAAAATTGTTAAATGTTTGCTCGTTTGTACATATTTTTATAAATAAATAAATAATATAAACAAGTAAAATATGTTTACTTGGGTTTAATTGCATTCTGTGCCACGAGAAGGAATTTTACTCTGAAGTACTTGATACATGATATAAATTTATATGTTTAAAAATCTTTCTTCAGTTTATTTTCAACTGAAAATAACATATATGTAGTCAGAAGGAATTATCGTTTTTACATAAATGCTTATTCTTATCGTTGAGTACCTGGCATTTTATGTATTGCTGTTTATTTTGCCACATTCTGTGAAGATTATGGTTGTATATTAGACAGAACAATCGTTAATTAAAGAAGAAAGAAATCTCGAATATTAGCATGTAAAGGCAATTAAAAGCCAAACATATGCCAAACATATAGAAATATAATCTCGCTTCGTACTGTATTTTCGATTGGACAAAACGAAAAAGAAGTTAAATTACGTATAAAGAGTAAGTAAACGCATTTATAAACAGTATATATATATATATATATATATATATATATATATATATATATATATATATATATATATATACATATAATATATATATATATATATATATATATATATATATATATATTTATATTATATATATATATATATATATTATATATAAATAAATAAATATATATATATATATATATATATATATATATATATATATATATATATATATATATGTATATATCTAAGAGTGTATTGTACCTGATTTACTCCTATTCTAATCACTATTGCCCCTCAGTAAATGTGTAGTGTTAAATATAAATATAAGCCCCACCAGATTCCCATGTCCTGTGACCAGCTCTACAGCAACTATGAGTTGAGGTCTATTTAAGGAGAGTAGTTGTTTGCACCACAAGTCTCCCGAGTAACCCCAAAGCACCTAAAATTTTGTTGCACCCCAAGGTCGCATTCCATTCTTCCCTGCACAACCTGTATATATGTGGCGTGATCAACTTGCGCCCCTCCTGAGGCGGCATGTCCACTGGCCTCAGCAACGGTCCTTGAGTTATACACCCTTGTTTTGCTAGGACGTCAGCTCTCTTAATCCCTATACAGGCAGAATGTCTTGGAATCCAGGTTAGGCTAAACGAATTATACTTACTCCGTTCTGCTAGAGAATATATAGTCCCAGCCACCAGCCTATAACTGGTAATAACCTTACCTAAAGCCTTCAGAGCTGCCCAACTATCCGAGCAAATTCAGATGGCCCTGCGCCTCTTGCCAGGCCCAATTATTTCCTAGCACTTAGTTTGATCGCGAGCACCTCCCCCTGGAAAGCAGAGTTGTAGTCTGCCAGGCGATGACAAAATCTGTCTTGGTGTCTCGGTCCACTAAATCCTGCTCCCATTCCTTCCTCCATCTTGGACCCATCCGTAAACTAGATTTTATCATGTATGGTCTACACTCTGCCCATCCTTCTCTTGGAGGAATATGGATTTTGTAATTTCCTTTTTGGGTGGCAGTATCTTATTCTATCCAAATCTCCTTCAGTGAATCACCAAATAGCTGTTCATGACGTTTGCTACTTGTCTTCCACAGCCCGGTACAACTTAGCCGGTATGCAGTTTTCATTGCCTCATCTTAATTTGAAGAGTCAAGGATGGGAAACCCAACATAACCCTCATGACCACACATGGTGTACTTCTCCTAGTAGCTGTTATGCCTCTGAGGAGGAGCTCCTGCACGTGGACCAGCATATATATATATATATATATATATATATATATATATATATAAGAGTGTATTGCATCTGATTTACTTCCATTGTAATCTCTATTGCCCCTCAGTAAATGTGTAGTGTTAAATATAAATATAAACAAATTTACCGTCGCTAAAATACAAGTTATTGTAGTTGAACATTGAATATGTTCAAAATATTAGGTTTTCGGTTTGTATCTATTTGCGAATTTTTGATTCCGAAATGTGTTTTCGTTGAGGTTTCAATAAAATAGGTAGCATATTTCGAATTGATTTTCGCAGATATTATTTTTGTGTGTTTTGTTAAATACAGATATCCAACTCACATATGCATTTTTACTACAAGTAATTTTACTGGCTACAAAATGAAATTATTGAGCAATTGGAAACTGATTTGTCTTTATAATTTCCATTTATTGAAAATAAATTTCCAAATGAGTATAATACATTAAATTTTTTATAAATTAAAGGAATACATATTTATTTAATAATGTATCTACCTACAATATGCCTGATAACAGTTAACATGATAAAATTACTTTAGAAATATTACTACAAATTAATTGAATGGTATAATTGATAAATAACATTTAATATTTGTGTCAAAACTTGAAACTTCTTAAATAGGTTTTAAAGAGGCAAGTAAAATAATAAACCAATATATATTGACAACCATGAAACATAGCCAACTTTACTGATTAAATTTTCTGTTTGCATAAGTTTACACTTAATAACGAGCCAATCATAAAGCTTTCGTGCGCATTTTTAGGTATAACAGTCATCAAATAGGTATAAATATTCTTCATGTACTATTTCCTCACTAAGCATTTATTATATTAGGAAATATTGAATGCGATATTACTGTAAGATACACACACATAAAGTTACTGAGTCTTTTAAAGAATTTTTATATAAGCCTTTCATTTTACACCCATACACAAGATTAGTGAAAACGTTTTGTGTCCATACGTTCAATTATTTCATTTCATAAGAACACCAAACCGGCTTTCGTAATTAGGAATAGGTAAAATTTATTTTTAACTTTTTGGCGTTGATAATTCAGGTGTCAATACCTACTAAGCAAAGGGACAAAACCTATATTTTCTTGTTTAAATGCATACAACCCTAAATATTTTCTTACACGCTACTTAATAGATCCTATAAAGTTTTTCTCTTACTAAACTAAAACTAATAGTTTTATTATATACTCTTGCTTTTGAAATATTTTAAATTTATTAATAATATATAAATATATCTTGATAAATTAGAAAAAACCGTTCAATTGAAATATCGGTTTCGTGTTAAGATTTGTTAAAGCAGAAAAACATTCGCAGTGTGAATAATTTTAATTGATACCATTATATCAGAATTCAATAATTGCTATTGTTATATTTATTAGAATTCCTAATTTAATGGTGATATTTTATTAGGGCGTGGCTAGTGATAAGCTCGTTAGGCCCGACGGTCTATCCCGACGCGTAGGACTAGAGCTATATATACACTTGCAGCGGCAGGAAAAGGCACCATTGATCTTCTAGACATCATGAGTAACTTGTCGTTCGTCTTACTTGCCGAGTTTGTAGCGAATGTGGTTGTAAGTACTATTTGTATTCTGGTTTAGGTTAACAGCAGTACATAATTTAAAGTTATTAAAAAGAAATAAAATAATTTAAAGTTTTAAATAAAAGTAGATATGGAAATACCAGTTTTTTAATTGAAATCATTTATATTAATTATATTTAAAAAAATTAATATAAAGTTAAAAATATGTTAAAGATCAATAATAAACATACACACACACTCACTGCTAGGGGCACCTGATTTTGTAAAGTAAATCGAGTAAATTAAAAATTTACCTGTATAATTTTACTAAATTTTAATTTCTTTGTTATTTATATAATTTACGTATTCCTGTTTAAGTATATTTTACTGATACTAATACCTTATTTTACCCTATTATTTCTAATGTAAACATTTTAATATAACGCGGCCTGTACATATAGCCTATCTAACAATTATATAGCATATGTTTTATACATCTCATTTCTTTAATAACTACAGTGAAAATCAAATGAAATTATTTTATTCACTTTTTATCACAATAGAATTATTTCTGCCACTTCTAAAGCCTTCTAAAATCTCAAGTTGCTTTCAAATTATTCTCCTCGTGGAAGTGAGTGTTCCAATAAGGGCGACTGTCCTTATTAGGGCACTGTAAACATTATTCCAAAGTTTAATGAATAAAATCTAATAATTCCTTTTTTCGATAAAAAAGATTTACTATTTACAACAATCATTTAAATTCAATTTCCCCTAGCAACTATCTTTTTATAACATCCGAATGTAGTTATAACATGCATTTCCAATATTTTTAAACTGGTAATTACTTGATAATACCTGTTTTAGTTTCAAATTTTCATTTATTGAGATAATACGAAATGCCCATAATGAAACACAAATGATTTTAGTTTAGCAAACATTTCAAATTTGTTGTACTTTATCTGTTTGTATTATTAATTATACTTTTACTTCTATTACAGTTCTTCTTTATAACCTAAAATTTATTTTTAATATATTTAAAACATTTTGTTAAAAAATTAGTAACATTGCTTAGGCCTACTATATCAAATTGTGGTTTTACAAAAACTTACTCTAAACATGACACAAGAAATATTTTATATAGATTGTTTTATTATTCATTTTTGATGATGTTGGTACTGCTTACCAACGTAAAGCTTTGAATAAAAATTATTAAATATTTCTTGAATTTGAATAGCCTCAGTGGTTTTGATTACTATACAAAGACAAATTATAGTATTATATATAAATGTATTATATAAATATATACACATTTTTCTTTGTATAGTAAAAACATATATATATAGTATTGTATAGTGTATATATATATATATATATATATATATATATATATATATATATATATATATACTTTCGTTCATGATGACCTACTTATCCAAAAATTATAATTTACCTGATGATGTATTTCTGAAGTAGTGATGGGTTAGATGGCACGTAAAAAGACGATACTTTTGGGGCCGCTTTCACGTTTCGTCTTTAGTTTTTTGGGTTTGGTCCAGTGTTTTCACTCCAGAATAATCTATTGATATCCAGGTTGCTCATAACTTTGCTGAAACGATCTATTTACCTCTTACATGTCACGTAAATAGACATTACATTTTGGTTCATTTCAGGTTTCGTCCATCGTATTTCCTTTGGGTTCGGTCCAATGTTTCCACTCCAGTATAACCTGTTGCTCTCCAGGTTGCTCATAACTTTGGTGAAAAGACCTGATTACCGCGTACATGGTATGTAACTTTGCATTACATTTCGAATATTTGTAGTTTTTGAGGTCGGGCCTACATTGATGCTCTAGGATCCCCAATCAGCATTCAGATATTTCTTTGTTTGCTGAAGATATGTGCTTAACTCTTGCATGGCACATATCTTTGCATTATAATTTATACATCCGTAGGTTAGGTCTTTTGTTGCCGCTGCTGAATACCCTGTCGGCATCCAGGTTCTTCGTAACATTGGTGATGAGTTCTCCTAACCCCACACATGGCATCTACCCAACATTACATTTGGTCCATTTCTAGTCCTTAGGGCTAGGTCCTACGTAGGGGGTCTATTATCACATTATATATATATATATATATATATATATATATATATATATATATATATATTCTGTACATTTGCAAGTAAGTATAATAGTTTAACAAATTAGTAAACTTCAACCTATATTTATATTCTTTTATAGTTTTTGAAAATACTCTAGGTATTTTCTGGTTCAGCAATCTACTAATGTTTATTATATTGTTTCTCATTTTTCTGTTCAGTGATTTATAACTATTTTTACACGTTAATACTTTCATAAATGAATTATTAATAATATGAATTTACAGTTGCAAACAGTCACACCAGGCCCAAAGGATGAAACAACTAGCAATTCTGAATGTGGAAAGCCCGAACGTGCGTCTTTGTAGCCATTGGTAAATATTGTATTTGGTTTAATTGCTATTGACTCTCTGTCTGCGCGTGTGTTTGTGTGTATTTCTGTGAGTGTGTTTGTTGCTAGTTTATGAATTTACTTTTATTTGGGTGTGTGTATGCTACTTCTAATATATCACAAAACCCCCTTTAAAACAGTGTGTTTAATAATTAAACATTGGTTTCGTTAATGCGTACATTTGATTTGTATCAGATGAGGAGAAACTTGTTCGAGAAAAAACTAAATAGTATTATATTAAGTTCAATATACAACATAAAGATATTCGTTTTGAGTTGCTTGGAAGGCACCTCTTCACTTACTAATAACACTATGAAAAATTTGCATAATATTTTAACCAAATCCAGTATTAGTTTGAAAAATTTGGTAGTTTTCAAGGCTTCACAAGTTATTAAATTGTCTGATATAAATTTTGTAAATGCTAAGCGACTTGCGAAACACTCTGCCATCAAAGTGACTCGACTGTTTAACAAAATTAACAATAATATAGAAACTATTAGCGATGGGTCCTTAAAAGGTCTCCAGAGATACTCTAATCCTTCCTTAGAGAAAATTAATAGCTTCTTTAAAATTCTGATAAAAACGGTAAATGATTTGAGCAAGAAAATTAAGAATAGGGACTCAGTAAAGTTGAGTCTAAAGAGAATCGCTGTACTACACGACTCCACCATCAAGATATTTACTGACTTTAGAAATGCAAACAAGAAGGACTTAGGACGCCTAGTAACAAATTGCAGAGCAGAAACCCAGATTGTCGAATCGTACTGCGTTAGTCAGTTTGACGCAGTATCACAGTTTGTTAGCCGCGGGGAAAAATTTTATAACTTTCTAAAGAAATTAAAAACCCAAGCACCGAAGAGGTTTCAAAATTTAATTTTAAGATATATCACACGAGCCTGAGGGCCAAAAAACGTATTTCAGTAGCAAAACCGACGAGTTTATAAAGGCTGTCAATAAGGTTTTCTATGTGAGTATTATCTTGTTTTATATTTTCATTGTTTTTTTAAAGTGATTTTTGTTGTTTTACAGAACTATATATGTGTACTTTTGTGTTCTTACTAGTCTTTAAGTACTAGAAGAACTAGCCATTTTTAATTTTAAAAGAACTTCCGAAAGAAACATATTGAAGCACAAATACTTAAAGGTTAGAGTATCATAAATTCGTGTTTTTTGTTTTTTAGTATGATTCAAACTTTCCCGACATTGTTTTACATTTTTTCTGTGATTCAAATATTATTCTTACCTATCTAATGATAGGTAATACATAAAGCCAAAGCAACATAAGATGATGGCGTATAAGGTTAAACCTTCTTCACAATGAACTTCAAACAAAAACTAATTAACAATTTACTTTCAGATTATACAATTGTTCAAAATAATAAATTGTTATAATATAATGTTACAGGAAGAGGAGGCAGACCAACGGAAAATTCACAGTGATACAATGAAGGATATATAAGCTTATATTCAAAAGGCCAAGAAGGAGAGACCTTAGCAATCTATTGCTATCATTTGCTAAACCATGTTACCAGTACACTACATAGTATATCTGAGACCTATATATCCATTATACTATAATATATAACTATTTTATCTGATATCTATGTATCCATTATAATAACTGTAATGTAGCCAAAGTATCCATTATAATTTAATAAATAACTATTATATCGGGAATCTATATATGCAGTAATTTATAATAAATAACCAAATTTATCTGAAACCTATGTATTAATTATACTATAATAAATGCATAGTAGGTATCTGAAAGTGTATTGAATGTCATTTTGTTTTATTTGCATTTCTCTGTGATTATGAGAATCCTTAAGCTTTTTTCGATGATGTTTCTATAAAATAAACACATAATTTTAGAATTGTTTCTGCCCTAAGTTTCTTACTTCGCAAATGTTAATTGCTTGCAATAACAAGTACAACCTCATGTAGTTTTCCATGGTGTATTTCCAAGGAATCGCCTAGGTTTGCATTTCATTGCTGTTATAAGATATCGAATGTTAAACAAATATTCTTTGAGCTTAGCTTGTGAGGTTATGTTAAAAACAAATAAAAACATACACAAAACTCACAAATTATTCATTTATTCACTCATACGCGTTTCAATGATCAAGTCATCATCATAAGTGAGTGTTACTAGTACAAACTATAACTTACAACTAGGGTGAAAGTAAGGTTACACTTCCGTATTTATACAGTAGGCGGTGCCACGCCCACTTGTCAAAACAACAGTTACTAACCCTATTTTAAACATGATACAACATATAAAAATTTTATATCTAACTAAATAATTACAATAAAATTTGTAACATACAACATAATTACATATAAATAAAATATATAATTATTATTACACATTATTATTATGTCAAAATATTTAACCTAAAAGTTACAATAAATTTTATATTTTTTCCCTTTTGTTACGCTAATTACAATAATATGGAATTTGGAATAGGGCCTGACTTGTTGTTTACAATATTATTTTTATTCCTATTAATATACAAAGTTTCCCATGCATCCAATTCACTATACTTAACAACGTTTTTTTAACAGGGTTACATCGTCTACTTTAAATTCGTGCTCTTCCTGTAAACAATGCTTTGCCATCGCAGATTTTTCTGGTCTATTATATTTAATGTGGGAAAAATGTTCTTTAGCCCTAGTTTTAATATTTCTTTTTGTTTGGCCTATATATTTCAGAGGACGCTCGCTACATTTCAGGCAGTAGATTCCTCACTTTTCTTCATTAGGTATGGCATCTTTATGGTTCCCTAACAACTTCTTTAGATTATTTGCAGTGGCAATTGTAACATTCAAATTACTATATTTTCTTAGAGATTTTCTTATTTTTCATCTTTTTGTGAATTTCAGCTATAAACACATTACTATATCCATTGAACTTGCTACGCTATAAATGTAATTCAGCTCATTTTTATAATTTTCCTCTGATAAAGGCAAATTAATTAAACGATGCACCATAGAATTGAAAGCTGATTTTTTGTGTGATATTGTGTGAAATGAATCTCTGGTAATAAATCTACTTGTGTGAGTTGGTTTTCTATAAACATTAAAACCTAAAGTATTGTTTCTTCTTGATATTAAAACATCTAAAAATGTTAAACACGCCCCTTTTTCTATTTCAACCGTAAATTTTATACTTGGAAAAAACCATTTATTGCTTTGCAAAACTTGTCCAGGCTTTGTTCACTGTCAAACACGTCATCCACATATCTCAGCCATACTCTAGGAAAATATTTCAAGGTATTTTTCGCATTCATTCCGAAATGACTCATAAAAAAGTTGGCTAAAAAACTTGATAGAGGGTTACCCACAACGGTGCCTTCCTTCTTGGTGTAAAATTTATTGTTAAACTGGAAAAAATTTTGAACAATACCTAAATTAATAAGTGAAATATATTCATCCACTACATTTGTACTACGTCCTGAATTTTCTAACCAAATTTTCATCAATTCGACAGTTTTATCTATAGGTACACTTGGATAAAGTGAAACATGGTATTCACACGACGAAATACATAAATACTTAACCTTATTAACAAATTCATACGTATTTTTTACTGCCATTGATGGAGGCGGAACAAACTGATGGAGGGGCGGTATCAACCACTTAGCAATTAAATATGTTGGCGAATTAATCCCAGATACTATTGGTCGCATTTTTCTTCCTTTCTTATGAACTTTTGGTAAACAATACAATCGTGGTAATAATGGGTTTGAAACGGTTAATTTTCTTTTTAGTTCACTATCCACTACACTTTTACAATTTTTTAAGGTTTCGTTGACACTTCTAGTAAATTTTACTATGGGATTTCGAATTTTTGTTGAACATGGTCCTACTTTAAGCATTTCCTCTACTATGTCTTTATACTCTAATTTATCCATAACTACAATAGAGTTACTTTTATCAGCTTTTAAATAAAATATATTTTTCTTCCGCAGATTCTGAATAACTTCATAGTAATTATTATTATTCTTCGAACACATTTTTTGAGATGTAATTTGGTTTACTAATTTCTTTTTAATATCGGTCCTAACGATATTTTTAATTTCTTGATTTTGGAATTTTAAGGCTGTTTCAACGTCAATTATAAATTCGTTTTATCTTTGTGTCGGTCTTCAATTCCAAATTTCAAACCTTTGTTTAACAGTCCTATTTCCTCTTTACTAAATTCTTCCTTACTCCAGTTATAAACCAAATCTTGTTTGGGGAAATCTTTCATTATATATTCGTTATTATTATTTGCAAATTTAATACATAGCTGTTGTAATGTCTTATTTAATCGTTTTATTTTCGAATCATGTTTGTTTTTTATTACTACTAGCATTTTTTTATATTTCCTATTAAAATCGTTTATTGTATAACCACTTAAATTATGCACAATATGAACTGCACCTCAAAATTATCCTAGTGGATACATATCTCTTGGCAGAAACCAAGTACCCACCTGATGCTAAATCTTCTGATATCCTCTGTTGTAAATACCTGCCAGCCTAACCACTTTCTCTTTGCAGCTCCCAAAACAGGGCAGAGTACGTGGATTGGGCTTTCCTCTTGGTCCTCGTCGCATCTCTTGCACACATGGGACCTAGATCTTCCAATTGCGTGTTAAAGCCCCACCAGTATCCCATGGCCTATGAGCAGCTCTACAGCAATTATGAGTTGAGGTCTACTTATGGAGAGTAGTTCTTTGCCCCACAAGTCTCCCTTGTAAAACCCACAGCACCTTGAATTTTGTTGTAGTCTTCCAGGCAATGACAAAATCTGTTTTGGTGTCTCGGTCCACTAAATCTTCCCCCCACTCCTTCCTTCACCTTGGAGGCATCCGTGTACCTGATTTCACCAGGTTGGGGTCTACAATCTGCCCATGCTTCTCTTCCAGGAATATGGATTTTGTAATTTCCTTTTTAAGTGGCAGTATCTTATTCTGAGGATCTATCCAAATCTACTTCAGTGAATCACCAAATAGCTGTGTATTGCGTTTGCTACTTGTCTTCCACAGCCCGGTACAACTTAGTCGGTATGCAGTTTTCATTACCTCATCCTAATTTGAAGACTCAAAGATGAAAAAGCCAACATAACCCTCATGACCACACATTTTGTACTTCTCCTTGTAGCTGTTAAGCATCTAAGAAAGAGCCCCTGCTAGCGGTCCAGCACTCTTTAATTTGTTTCCTTCTGAGCCTTGTCCCACCAGACGATTGAGGCAAAGACCAACCTCGGCACCATTGGGGCAGAATAAATCCAGATCATCTGACATGGACCCAAACCCCATCTCATGCCTAAGCTCCCCTGCATTGCAAAAACACAGTTAGGATTTTTTGCACGTATCATCCAAGTGCTCACGCCAGAGTAGCATTCTATCCAGAATAACTCACAGATATATAGTGCTCTCAACGTAGCTTATTTCAGTATTACCAACTTCCATCATCTCCAGCGATTTAGTTTTATATGGCCCAGTGAAGATGAGTGCCACAGATATCTCTCCTTGAATGCATGGTGTTTTTTTTTTTGCACCTTATATATATATATATATATATATGTGTGTGTGTGTGTGTGTGTTTGTGTATTTGTTTGTGTGTGTTTGTGTGTGTGTGTGTTTGTGTGTGTATGTGTATGTGTTTGTGTGTGTGTGTTTGTGTGTGTGTGTGTTTGTGTGTGTGTGTATGTGTGTGTTTGTGTTCCTGCTCGTATAAGGCAACCACGCAAAGATCTTTGGAGCTAGATAGTCCTATACAAAGATAAGAGGAATTATTAAATAAGACGGTGTTTAGATTCTCTGCCTCGAAGAGCCGATGAGTAGAATTTAGTTGCCGTAGGCAATAGGAGGAGCCTATCCTTTATCTCGATGGGATTCAGCTTGAAACTACGGATTGTGTTACATTTTTTGGTCTATTTGTGTATAATATACTATCATGGATACCACACGTGCGTGATTTGAGGATGAGATGCAACAAGAGATTGGTAAGAATCATTAGTGATACAAATTGAAGAGCAGACAGAACTAGTATACTTCGTTTGTATCACGAGGTCGTTAGTCAAACTCTCTATGCAGTCTATTACTCTGAAAATATACTATCTACTGGGGCTTTTAGATATAGCCTAATCCCTAGTCTTCTTGTGGAGACTGAGAACCTGCACTAGCAAGACGACAACAGATGCTACATGTCTCTTAACAAATGCTACATGTCTCTTTAATTTCTCGTCTTCGAAGCAAATCTAACCATCCGGCATTCAAAATGGCCTTTGATAACCTTTACGAACAAGATTATGATCCATGTCGACGTTTTATTGTTCCATTCGTTATAAGAACGATACACATAACGAACAACTATGCGTTAGTACTTCCTATTATGTTCGAACGAGAAGTGTGCTATCTACCTCCATGGATAATGAAAACATCACCCTTGATTGATCATTATATAAAGCACCCTACTCCTGATTTGGTTTACCACCAAGAGTTTTTGGTCATTTCCTGATTGATCCAACCAAAACAGTAACATTATATTCACTGATGGGTTTAAACTGGATAGTGGCGTTGGGTGTGCGTACCTACATCAAGGTGTATGTGCAGCGTGTAGTGTTTTATAGCGGAACTGTTTGCCATTCGAAAAGTTCTAATCGTCATTCGATCTAGTTCTTCCCACCACCTATTGTGTTCAGTTTCTAAAAGCTAGAAATTTCTAAATTGTTAACTAAATTTCTTAAAAGTAATTTTAATTTGTAAATTTCAAACCAGCTTCACTTGCAACTCTTTGTGCTGGTTTAATTCGTATATCTTTTCCTATTTTAGTATTCTAACAGTTGTGAACAACTCTTTTAATTCATTTTCTTTAATTTTGTCTTAGTTTACCAACATTTAGGTTTATGTCTATTTTGTGTACATTTAATTTTAATGTCCTATAACAACAAACACTAGACTGGTTTATTTCCAACATAATTTATTTTTATATAACGTTTGTTTATATCTATACTCCTTTGATGACGTCAAAGCCAAAATTTCGCCTCATCTCCCTAGTGTTTCTTCATTTCTAATATAAATGAAGCCATTATCTTTAAAACATAGTCTATTCATTACATTTTTAAATTGAAAAGAATTACTGACTTTTAATTTTCCCCACAAATAAAAGAATTTAAAATTTTATAAATTTGAAGAGAAGAAAGCGAATACCTCGTGTCATTCCCTGAATCCTGCTAAATTCCATAAAGTTTGGTGCTGTCCAGATTTTGTGGCGTGAAGATTCTCTCCACGGTCTGATCCTTCAGTTCTTTTATTTGTCATGCGTCACCCCGAATTTAATTTGTATAAGTTTACAGTTCTTATCCTTGTTTTTCTACACCAGCATCACTGATTTTATTCTCGATTTTTAAACAGTTTCTTGATAACTTGATGTTTACTTTTTTATTGTTTTCACATTTGGCAGTTTAAAAAATTTATGTTGACGAATTTTTTTGTTACTATCTTCTAATAACAATTTACGGTTTATAGGCTTTGAAAAACTACGTTTTTGATCTATTTGAAATGCACCATATTTTGTTCGTATTTAGTCAATTTTAAGGATCGAAATCCCTAAAAGGCTTGAGAATCTCACAGTTACATTTTTGCATCTTAGCACATGATGTTGGAATTTGACACTTTTAAATCATTAAACACAGAATAAGTTGAAACTCCATATTCTACACACAGTCTGCCTTACCTGTTGTCCTTGGTCCTATCAACATACTTAATAAAAAATGACGTAATATGGTTTGATGCCATCCCTCAAAATCGCGTGATCCTTTAAGTCACAGTTTTCGGTGGTCGGTGGCTTCTTCATTTTAGTACAAAATTTTATATTTGACCATAACTTTTTAATATTGGATTTAGGCGATTTCCCTATTCTTGATGTTCTTCATAGTTTTTCTTTCTGCAAATTTTCTATATGATCTTCCTACCTTAATTTTGACCTTTCTTCTATTTTCCTTTGTCGCTTATTTCTTTCAAATCAGTACAAAAAGACTTCCCCCTTTTAAAATGGCTTATGTTGCGTATTCAAAAACAATGCCTCGCTCAAGGAGCTGTGCTTAGCTGTACGCTTTTTAACATCATGATTGATGACGTACTTGACGCCGTTAAGCAACCGGAATCAAAGCACTATTGTATTCGGTTGACTTACTTATATGGGCAACGAGCAGCAATATCTTAGCGCTTGAAACAGCATTAAATGACGCTTTTAGAAAGTTGGAAATGTGGACCAGTTATAATTCGATGACGGTTAGCTCCACAAAACCACTTTTCAACTGTTCACGCTTTCCACCAAAGTACCCCGCATCTCAAAAGTGTATTAAGAAAGCGATTCGTTGGAAGAAAGTAATCTCTCCAAATATCTGGGTGTAGTACTTGATAGACGTCTGATATGGGTCCTCATGTAGAACAGTGCGCGGAAAAAGCAACAAAAAGAACCAAAATATTAAAAATACTGACAGCTACAATATGGGATGCCAGTCAGGATGTCCTAATAACTACCTGTAAGTCATATATCAGACCTGACTTTGACTACGGAAGTGAAGTGACCATCACAAGCAACCGTAACACCCTCAGTAAATTGGACTTCGTGCAGAACACAGCGTTAAGGATCATAACGGGTGCACCTAAATCCAAACCCATTGCAGGAATGGAGGCACAAACGAAGTGTAGTTCAAAGGAAAGCCATAGAGAGAAAATAGCTCTCCGATTCTGGCAGAGACACAGAGGAGTACACACTCATTGGACAAACTACAGACAAGCCACGGCCCGACTGAAGACTCAAATAACCCTAATGACTTCCTATGAAAGAGTAGCCTTGAAGTATGGAATAGCCTTAGAGAAGCCAGCACTGCTTACAGATTACCGCGAGTTTTTCCACAATTTACCAAAAGCTGATTGTAGATTGAAGAACCACAGTCAGTCGAAATCAGCATCCCTGGACATAGAACTAAGGCAAGCAGCCCTGCATACAATCAATGAAGAGTACCCACAACCAGAATGGTTACATATATAAATGGATGGATCTTCCATATCGGAAACCGGTGCAACCGGAGCTGCCTACTACAGTCGCAATTTTGAGGGATATGTCTACTATTGAAGACTATATGATTGCATTAACCTTTTGATAAGCATTCCCATACCGGCATGTGAGATCTAGTTATGGAAGGCGGGAGCAATCCCGTATATGAACTTTCTATCATTTCTCTATAATTAGCATTAGAGTATGTTTACAATTATTTCTTTTTCTGTGTATTGTACTACACTCTATGTTCAATATTTGATACTACCTGGACAAAAAATGCTACACAGAGTACAAAGTCACGGTTCTTTTGTTTGCAAGGTCTATGATTTGTCTTACGTCTTAACGATCATTTTGTAGTTTTGTGGTATTTTACACTTTTAAATGGATCGAGGACAATAATTTTGTTCCCAAGTTGCATGATTTTGATAAAAATAAATGTGGCATTTCTATCAAATGTGTTTTGCTACTTTAACCTAAAGAAATAGACTCTTTGAAAATATGTTTTGATAGAGATTTGATCAATAAAATTGTTATGGTAACCAACGAATATTAAGATTTTGTGAATATACTACTGTCTCTGACGATTCAAAATTGAAAATGTGGACTGCTACTATTGTAACAAAATTTATACTTTCTTAAACATTATATATTTTCATAACAAATATTAAAATGGAACAATAATTTTAGAAAAATTATAGTCTGCGTAGCCTCTCCTTTTACTTGACTCACTCGTGAACCCTGAGAAGTAACAAGAACTTAGAACTTTTGTTATATGAATAAAATCTTCTTATACTTTTGCTAAAATCAACAACTACTCTATGAACAATAATACACCACAGAACACCAATACACCACAGACTCACATCAACAACCTGAGCAACAGCTGTTTCCATGACTCACAGCATTGAACAATGCACTGACTTTATGCGAAACGTGTCTGCTGAAAAATATCAGTAAGTAATGGTATTTTTTGCCAAGTTGATAACCAAGTATAGTTATAAGAAATACCTAAAGATGCACAACACAAAAACTACAATTTTTAAAATACTCTACTTTAACAACTGCAAATGGTAAAGAAAATCTATTTTCAGGCTTTTGTGAAAATTTTGCTTCTAGTTATTTTTAGGTCTGGTTTCCCAAAATTTAGGCTACGATATATGTCTAATCTTCAAAATTTTGTTTTCTCTATATCAGTTCAACCCTTTCCACTCCAATTAAATATGACCTACTTTTCTTATCAGGTCCATTTAAATTAGAGTCAAAGAGCCTTATTTACATAATTATTAATTATATTTAGATATTCATATCTATTTTCGAAGACTAATAATATTCCTTTTCAATCTTATACAACTAAAGAAGAGATTGACGTTAAATAAAACAAAAATATTTATTAAATAAACACATAAAATATAACCCAATTACTACAATGAAATCAATTCATTTACTATATCGCATGGTGTACATATTGGTTACAAGATATGAAATAAAAATGTACCTCTACAAAATCAGATGATTCTCATAAATTTTTGATAAGTATATTCATCAGACAAAAATAATTGTAAAACAACTTTTGTTTGAAAAAATGACTCTTTAGAACTTTAAAGAACATTTTAGACCCATTTTTTTAGTAATACTATTATTCAGGTTTAATCTAGTAAGCAAAGTTAATTTTTTTCAATGCCTCAGATAAATAAGCAACAAATTAAAAGCATTGGATGAAATGATAATAAGAATAAAATCAGGTAAATATAACATGTTGACTGCGGCAGTGATGAATCATACCTGGCCTTAAGAGCAACTATTTACCTCAAGGTGTTTTTTTAGCAAATGCAATACTGTTTTTCTTAGTGTTGTTGATAATTTTGTTGTAGAAATTCTTGTTAGGGCTCATTTTGTTCAGTTAGATATTAGCTTTTATAGAATAATGTCTGTTTCTAGTTAATGTTGCTGTAAGCTGACAAACAGTGTCTTAAGCCTCCAGTGAGGGCACTGATTTGAAATCCAGAGGTGGCACACTGAGTTTTCCTCCAATCCACAAAAAATAGACACTGTAGCAAATTAAGTACATTTTATACTTTTGTATTTAACATAAGCATAAAATCATTTTCTTTACTTAAATACCTACAAATAATTTTTAAAAACATTTTAAAAAATTGCCTCTAAACCTAGCTTGAGATAGTAGCTGTCCTAAAGTGTATTTTTGTATTTGCTTTTTGGCATTCTTTTGTGTAATGATTGAACTGTTTATTCTTGAATTTCTTGAATGTCACCAAAGTCGTTCAGTAAAACATGTGTTTTGAGACTTGATCATAATCTTCTTGGTATTCAACTACCTCCCGACCCTCACTTTCATGACTACTAGTTTCTTGCAAAATACCAAAACCATCATCATCATCAGCATTGATTCTATATTTTCTAATACACAACTGTTATAAAAAAAACCATGCCGCAAATGATCCGGTTGGCCTATGAACATCAAACTCCTCTCACAACTATGAAAAATAAATTCATTGCACCACCTAATTTTGCTGCATTCATTTTAAATATCATAATGTAACTGTTGCTTATCATAAAAAGATTAGTAATTGTATTAATACAAATGTTAAAGTATAACCAATTATATTTGTTTATCTTGTAGTTTTATTTTGGTACTGTAAGGTTTAGATATTTTTTTGAGATATCAAAACAGGTTGATGATAGTTTTATACTAATTTTTTCAGACAAATATTATTTTCCAGTTTTATTTTAACTATATTCAGCTTTCATGTAGATATTTAGGTTTGTCTGTCTTCTCATAAATAACTGGAGTTAATGGAAAAAGTCAAAAATGGATTGAAACTTGTCGGCTTAATGAATCAGTAAGTAGTAGTTTTTTGCTAAATTAATACAAAAAACTTTATTTTTGTAAAATAATGCTATATTTACCAAAAACATTAGGACTTTTGCTAGTAAATTTAATTTTTTGGCAGAACACATGAAACACTGGGACAGAATTGTTAATGGAAATAAAAAACTGCTGTCTTGCAAGTGAAGTATAATATTGTTTTCTGCTATGGCGACATTTCGATATATAGATCATTATCATCATCAGGCCTTTATACAAGAAACCTTCTGAAAGACCAATTTGGTTAGGATAGTGATGGGCAAACGTTTTAAAAGGAGAGTCAGATATAAAAAAAAAATTATCTAGGCAGGGCAAAATAAAAATCAAACAAAGCAAATTCCTAAAAAGTGATAAACTTTATTTTTTTAATTTTTACAACACATTTAACTTATATGCTGCAATATTAAACAATTTTTATAGAAAAATACAAAATCGATTATTCTCTAGAGCGTGAAGGCGGAATACGTGACAGGTGAAACTGTGACTGAGCTTCTGCAAATTGTTCATAATATGGAAGAAACTGAGATGAGTTGATTTGCAGTGGTAAAGGTAAATGGATTTAAGTCAATGGGATTTAACACTGTTTTTATGAAGCTTCATAGTATAGAACACCTGTTCCCAGTTGTAGAAAGATGCAAACATTGTAGTTATCTTCTGAGCGAGAGATTTCATGTTTGGGAATCTTGATTACGACAGTGCCTTGTAAACCTCAATTTTAGAATAGTTCAGAAATATTTGCTTCAATACACGTTTACAGTGTGACTCAAATAGTTCGAGCTGTAATTCTGGTTTGACTGACTAACAATACACATTAAATAGCTTCCTTAAAGTGTACAGGTCCTGTTCAATGACTTAGAAGTCTTGAATCTTCATTTAATTCTTCATAAAATCTTTTCTCATAGATCATAAATTTGTTTTGTCTAACTGCATTAGTTCTCAGATTTGGGAAATGAGTAAAATCTCTCTTGACTAGATATTGTTAGTATTTTTAAACCCCTGATATTACCCCAAATATCATGTATTAGTTGGTTTATTCCCCGACGTTTCAGGTTCAATTTATTGGTGTGACTGAGACGATTTGTAATATAAACTTTCAAAAATGTGATAGTAGGTTGAAATTCTTCAAAAATGTCTGATTTTTTTAGTTGTTCTATTTAATGAACACACCCAATCTAAACGTCAGTAACACAAAACTTGTCATCATTACCTGTTATAAATGAGCTTAGTTGCTGAGCTGAATCAGTTATGTCCCTACTTACATCCATAGCAAAACAACAGAATTTTAAATCACTTATCTTTGTCGCCATTAGGAAATAGATTATTTTTTGCAAATTCCAATCTACAACATAACAGGGATGTGTAGCTAGATTTTGAGAAAAACTTAGTTATTTTTACATTTTGCTAATGTGACAATTTTTTTAAAATGTATATTTCTTGCTTTTTGTTTCCCTTCTTCGTCAATCATAGTTTCATAATTGGCTTTGTTATATTTTGTCATGAAGAGTCGTCAGAGGGTGCATTCCTGAAATACGACTACAGCTTCATTGCTAATTTGGCACACAGGTTTATTCTTTTTAGGAGTGAAAAAGTATTTCCAAATCCCCTGATCTTTAAATACTGAATCAACTTTAGGTTTTTACCTCCCATTCTAACAATCAAAATATCAAAAACCACTATCGACAAAGAAACACTATGAGAATAAAACAGCTATTATATTTTCTTATGAGTAATTTTAGTTGTTACTCAAAAACCATATTGTGGGCCGTACATTGCCCATCTGTGGGTAAGGAAATCCTTCACCATTTACACCTGTAATGAAGTGTGTATCTAATACCAATTACACACACTTCATATCTAGAAGATCAATCGACACAGATTTTTCACATCGATCACTATATTATAAAAACACGTATGAACAACAGAATAATTTCAGCTGTATGTAAAAATAAAACATATTTGAAAAGTTCAGATTAAAATTAAAAACGGAAACTATCTAGAATAGAATTTTCTGCATAGCAGAATCAAATATCATACTTGAATCACAAAACGGCCCTCTTCTATTTCTATTAAAGTAATGACTATGTGCAAGTATTTACTTTTGTAAGATGTATTGGATTGGGCATGATAGTTAAAGACATACAAGACCATAGTACTGAGCTCAGTCTTCTTCATAAAGGCTAATATAATAAAAACAATGTATCACTTGTATTACTTCGAGCACCAGCAGTCTATATGAATTAGATAAGAGCATGAGTGAACTCATATATTGCTGATATAGGGATATGTATCTTCCTTTCGTTTTCCACAACATGCATCACACATAAGATTCAGCTTTGTTCATATAAGCAAAATAATATAATAAGATACGTTAAAAAATATCGTAAATGATTTTCCCAAGTGTTATCAATATAAACAATTGTTAAGAAACCTCATTATATGGAACACCAAAACCGTTTACGTCATAATGTTGTAGAGCAGGGGACCTCTTTTATATATATAAACCATACTCATGAGACCATCACTCAAACGTATTCCTCGTCTTTAGAAAAATGCAACGAATTGAAAACTCTTTAGGTTTACTCAGGCTCTTCATCTTGCTCACGCAATGCCAGCACTTTACCTATATCCTTAGTCCTTTATAATCCCATCCGCCAAATCTTATTCCACATCTTTAAGAAGCTATAAGGGCTCGACAACTCTTTAGGTTTACATCAGGCTCTCCATATTGCTCACGCAATGCCAGCACTTCTCCTATACCCTTAGTCCTACATAATCCCATCCACTCAAGCGTATTCCTCGTCTTTAGGAAAATGCAAAGAATTGACAACTCTTTAGGTTTAATTCAGGCTCTCCATCTTGCTCACGCAATCCCAGCACTTCCCCTAAATCTTTAGTCATTTATAATCCCACCCACCCAATCTTATTCTTCGTCTTTAAGAAGCTATAAGGGCTCGACAACTCATTAGGTTTACTTCAGGCTCTCAATCTTGCTCACGCAATCCCAGCACTTCCCCTATATTCTTAGTCATATATATTCCCATCCACTCAAACGTATTCCTCGTCTTAAAGAAGATATAAGGGCTCGACAACTCTTTAGGTTTACTTCAGGCTTTCCATTTTGCCCACGCTATCCCAGCACTTCCCCTATATTCTTAGTCCTATATAATCCCATCCACTCAAACGTATTCCTCGTCTTAAAGAAGATATAAGGGCTCGACAACTTATTAGGTTTACTTCAGGCTCTCAATCTTGCTCACGCAATCCCAGCACTTCCCCTATATTCTTAGTCATATATATTCCCATCCACTCAAACGTATTCCTCGTCTTAAAGAAGATATAAGGGCTCGACAACTCTTTAGGTTTACTTCAGGCTTTCCATTTTGCCCACGCTATCCCAGCACTTCCCCTATATTCTTAGTCCTATATAATCCCATACACCCAATCATATGCCTCATCTTTAAGAAGCTATAAGGGCTCGACAGCTCTGTAGGTTTACTTCATGCTCTCCATCTTGCTCACGCAATGCCAGCACTTCCCCTATATCCTTTGTCCTTTTTAATCCCAACCACCCTAACTTATTCTTCGTTCTATAAGGGGTTGTAAAGACATGGACAACTCTCCAGGTCATCTATGTTTACCGTTTGCTACAACGATGGCATTGGAAAATGATTATTGCGGAATATGGGTGCAAGAGGAAACAATAGCGTTTGACTATGGTTAGGGGTAACTTTGATATGTGAGAAACGCGTAAAAACCAGACTCCCGATGTCTCCCCGAGTCATATACCTCTAAACTAAGGTCAAACCTGTTTAAAGAGGAATTGCAAGAGATTGCAAATATTTTCCGAATTGGAGAAGCTTCCACAATATACAAATGGCATTATTTAAAGTCATAAATACTGTAATAATTTTAGTTCCTGCAGTACAATAGGATTACATACCTTTTAATGAGAGAAGCTGTTAACTTTAGATATAATATGATACAGTATTTACTTCTAATAAACTAAACCACTATACTATGCATTTGGCAAAATATAAATAAAACAGGCACTATCCAAGCATTAATAAGTTATAACCAATTTTTTTACGCAAGAGTTGCCCTAGTTCATATTAATCTGATTTTTTCCTAAAGTCTAACAAAGAAGCTTTCCACTGTTACGTTACCTTATCCAATTGCATACAGTCCTTTACAGAGTACAATAGTTCATGAATCAGCAGTGAAATTGTGACATCTCTTAAGCTTTGTAGCTTCAAGACCTTCAATCTTCTGGGTGTTTTCTCTTCATGCTCATCGTCTTCGCCCTCTTCGTTTTCGCCAGTTTTGGTGGTGACTAAATATCTGTAGACGATTCAAAGTTGGATTCAAGGTTGGAGTTCTTGTCATCATACCATCAAAGAAGACATCGAACAACAAAAAGTGTAGAAGGCTGCAATCTCAAGAGCAAATATACACATTTTTAACGTTAAACCAAGAGTAAAAGATGTCGTTTATTGTTTAAAAAAAAGAGGCTGAAACTGCGACTCATGTGCACTTGAGGCTGATGTTGCTCTTGATAGAAAGAGAAGATAAACAAAATATATTGCTTTAACTGTTTAGAAAAACAGTAAAAATTTGCCTAGAAACTGGAGACGTAATGTCTTGTTTAACATCTCTTTCATATATTCAAACAAAGGATTAGATCAATGAAATCAGGTGGTAAGATCAAACAATATGGTCAATTTGCAATGTAGATTAAAATTAAAAATATCTGTAAAACTAAAACGTATTTAAAAAAATGAAAAAACATAAAAAACAAAAAATATGACGAGGTTACAATTTGATTTTAAACAAAGTGATATCATTTTAATTTTTTTCAGTCTCAAGCCTGGAAAAATTGTGAAAGAAATGAGGTTTAAGTATCTCCAGACCACACGAAGCTGGGCGACATCTTTGTCTAGTTTAAAGATAAACTCGTTTATGTAGTGCAATGATTTAAAAGATCCGCGTACGCCTAAATCTTATTCGCATTTATCTCCTGTCTCAATGCTCTGACTGCATAGCTTACCTTCTTATCTGTAAATACTTGATCCGTACGCATCTTTCTCAAGATTCTCTGTGTACGCATATTTAGTTGTACTCATATTTCATATATTCGATACAACGACCTTACCATGGCAGGTTAATGCTACCGTTTCTATTAATGCTACCTAAGGATATGTAGGTTTGTTCTTACCATTAAAAAATGTATAGCCTTTGCAGACCAGAATATTCATAGGCCTACTGAACGTTCGCATTCGTATTGCAAAAACAAATCAAAACATAATATATTTGTTGAAATTTAATTGAATTTCATAATTTGTAATGTCTGTTACAAGTTACCAATTATTCAGTGCCTTTGAAAATTACTTTTGCATTACAAATTCATTAGTTTTATCAGTTTATATGTACATTTAGAGGTTTTTATTTTTAAACTGGCCTTAGTGAGTCAACGCGCGCTTGTATTTGTGTGTGTGCGTGTGTGTGTGTGTACATAGTTTTCAGGTTGAGAATTAAATTATAATTTCCAGCTTCCAAGACGACCACATTTCGAAATAAACCTAAGAAAACAAATCATATATGAAGCTAGCCCACTTGTGGTGCATATTAAAAAAATATTTACAAGTTTTCGTTTACTATAATCTCGTTAATTAGGACCAATCTCGAGACCAATTAAAACATTCGAATTAGATCCAGAACTATATACATACTGAGCTTCTCCCTCCAGTTGATGATAAAACTGCCGAAGCGATCTATTATGTTTAAACGTCTGACGGGAGATCATTGGGCAATAAATATCTGCCTTTATTTATGCTGCAAGTATCGAGGGTTTATAAATATCCATTATACAGCACAGACGCCCAGTCTTGAGCGTGACAAATCAAAAAAGAAACTCTTTCCAACAACCACAAACTGATGCCTGAGGAGAGCGATAGTTATAGTATAGAAACCGAAAGAACCTTTGACCCTTTGATGATAAACTAAGTAGCCCTTATAACCCTTTGTTATAAACTATTCTCACTTGTATTAAGAATGGCCAGATGTTCAATAGGTGAGTGTGAAAAGTACCAAGACATGAAATGACAAAGTATATTTAGGCTAGTTTTATTAAATGGAGCAGCAGATAGATTTTGACCAGATACTGAGCGTTACTCTGTTACTTTTAAGGAAAGTTGTTTTGTCCTAATTTCTGCATTATATTCAACACTGTTCATCTACATCAACTGTAACAGGCTCTGGCTATGAATAAAGCATTTTTTTAAGTTACCACGAATCTGAGTTATTTGACGGGCGCCCGAACATGGGCCATGGCAAGTTCTTTACGTAAATTAACAGTGATCTATCATCTCGAATATTCACCAGTCACTTCTTGTGCCGATTGTTAGAACTTCTGTTTCTGTCAAAATAGCGATTCAGCGGCACTACTTCCAAGCGCTTTACCTACCTTCCTGATTGTCTTCTAGAACAGCTCGACCTTCAGACTACAGGACAATCATCATCAACTACCATCCAAACAACGTCTACACAACAAAACGGTGAGTACAAATCAAATATGGCGCTTATCTCAAAACCAATTCCACACGACGTTTTGAAATTTATCCTAACCTATGACGGTTTCCCACATAAAATTATTCATTATGTAAACCCGTTATGTAAATTATGTATATTCATTATGTAAAAAGACTTAATTACTAGTTATTGAACTGACAACATTACAGAGTACAAAAGTAATCGCTGGTTGTTATATAAAGCAAGTATGAAAAAACTAGAAGGCCCAGCCGAGACGGTAGCTTATAATAACGTCTGCGAAACTGTGGAGGAAATAATATGCATATAAAAAAATAACTTACAAACAATAGAACATCCTAAAATATGATTTTTGTCATACCTATGTCGAAGATGAGCCATACAAAAAACCGTTCGGATTTTTAAACAAATTAAGTAAAAAACGAGCAACAGCCTTGAATAGAACTAGATTAGATGGACTAAAAACCGCCGCGTTAGAACAGCTCATAGCACAACTAGATTCAACACTAGTAAAAACCTTCTGTACAGGGACACCAAGTCAGTTATTTCAATTCAAGACCTTTTCAACAACGATCCAGTGTACATTACCGAACCAATCGAACTGTTTCTATGAGATCAGTCAAATCGCACCAAAGACCTGCAGATGAAATCACGGATATAGAAAATCTCACAAGTGGAGAGATTAAGGATTTGCAACAAGTATCATATATAACACAACAAGTAAATGGCTTATTGGGAATAAGTATAAAACCACTCAAAGTCCCGGAATAATATTCAAATTAAATTTGACTAATAGAAATCTACCATAGTTTTTTGATTCCAAAGAAAATACATGGTTAGTAGACACAGGTTCATCAAAATATTACATAAATTCTAACTTAGTAAATCAAGCACGACACGCAGAGGGAATCACAATAAAGAAGCCAACTGGTATAAAACATAGTTCCGAATATATTCTCTTTACTTTAGATAATACATTTGGAACAGATCTATTAGTAAACATGTATATATTCATTCCATTTCTCAGACAAATACGACATTTTAATAGGTCATGAGACTCTAAAATAATTAAACGCAAACATAAATCTACAACGCAATACCCTGGAGTGTAATAATAATAAATACAAACAACTACTAGGACTGAAAAAAAATAACCTAAAAAAGGGAAAACACCTCGTTAAACTACCAAAGAATGAAAATTATAACACTGCTTACTTAAAAAGATTTATAGACGGTAAAATATACATTAAAGAATTTTTAAATAATTGTGACAATTTCGAAGCAAATTATATAATATATTCTAATGACGTCAACTTATAGTGTCACCCCTTTTGATATATATCAAATTGATGCCACGGAAGAATTTAAACCAACGACCAATTGTCTCAAGCCTAGAAACTTTAATATGGCAACTATTGAAAATTTATTTAGATTAAAACATAAGAACAAAGAAGATAAAATTTAAATAAAATAATTAGAAGGCGCTTATCCCAACATAAATACCTACTCGGAATACACTTATACCTTTGGGAATACCTATTCTATTATCTACACATGGGGACGCGCTTAGTGTGGGTTACAGGCTCCCGTACTGAGCAATATTAATTAGAGTAATAAAGGTACATTATTCACTTCTATAGGCCAGTCCCACTGACTGATTTGGAAATATGGTCTGATTGTATATTTCGCAAGGATAAAAATCTTCGTTTGAATAAATATTGTAAAAACAAATAAAACCAATATTTAGTAAAAAGAATTTGGATGTTTTACATTATTTTTATCTAAAATAATTACAATATTTCCCCTTCTCTTTAAATTAAGCTCTATTATTAATATATGTATATATATATATATATATATATATATATATATATATATATATATCACGGTAAACGTAAGATACATTTCAGTTTATTTTACTCAGTCAAAGACATTGTAAGAAATAGTCATTTTCGTCCGTCATCCACTCGACTGCCTATTGTTATTTTTTTATAATTTTACGTGATTTCAGATAGATATTTCTAAAGATTTTACACGCTTGATGATTTTAAATATAAAAAGAAATTAGGAAACAAAGTAATTGGAAATAAATTGTATTGAGGTATTTACATAAGCCTAATTGCAGTATTGTGCAATATACGAACATTTTGGCCGATTAGGTGATTAGATATCGGTTAATTCTAATTATATCTGTCTTTTATTTGTAAACTACTTTGGAAAAGCGTTATTGTTCTTCTCTATACAACCGTCACACCTGCAAAAACAGAGAAATTATGGTTTTATCTTAATTATCCAGCCTCGTGTGCTTTTTAAAAATTCTTTGGAGCAGAAATTAATCTTTAATCTTTATTTTAACTTTTAAAAATATTTTATTATTTTGTACGTAGATTGTAGCGATAGTATTAAACATATTTTTCTTAAAAATAATTCTATTTATTGTTATATGTTGATGCTTAACTTGTGATATACAATACAGAAGAAATATACACTTTACACAGTTTCTGGCAATACAAATTCTTTAATGACAGCTAATGTTGGTAATGATAATGAAATACTGCTGTTATGGAAGTGAAGTATAATATTTTATTATGTTAAGGCAACATTTCGATGTCTAGATCATTATCATTCTCAGGCCTCTATAAGAAAAGACTTTTGAAAGTCAAATTTGGTTAGGACAGTGATGGGCAAACGTTTTATGAGGAGGGCTAGATAAAATATAAAATTATCTGGGTGGGCCGAAATAAAAATTGATCAAAACAGTTCTTAAAAACTGATAGGCTTAATTTGTTTAATTTTTACAATTTTGTCTGGATTACAAATAATTACAATAAGTGTTTTTCCTATTTTATAAATGGATTTTGAAAAATTGTACAATATGTATTGCTGTACCCATTACAGTTATTGCCTGGTTATGTAAATAGATAAAAAAAACATGTTATTGCGTGGGCAGAGCCACTTGCCTGAAATAGATCTTTTGGAATTATAAAGATGGGATTGCCCACCATGTTGTAGTTTTATTTGTGCCTGAAGTATTAGGAGCATCAGTTAGCAAGGAAATTAATATGTGAATAATATTTAAATGCATCAATAATAAAAAGCTTCATGAATATCTGTTAATTATACACAGCTGTTGAATTGGTGTCCTAATGTAAAACCAAGTACGATGTACTGAAGTAACTTGACTGATTCAGGGAATATTACAAAAGAGTTGGTGTCCCTCCCTCCCCCTTGTATATGTCTTTCCCCCCCTCAACCAAATAACAAATTTCTGGGTACAGCACTGGTCTAAATTACTAATAATTACAATAGTTATTTTCCTAAGTATATAAACAGATTTTGAAAAAAAATGTACAATTGGGATTACTCAATAACATTTTTCCTGGTAATGGAAATTAGGTAGAAACTAAGGTATTGCATGGGCTGAGCCACATGCCTGGAATAGATATATTGAAATTATACAGTTGGGATTACCCACTATGCTGTAGCTTCATATATTCCTTCAATAATTTACATACTTTCATTAACTTAATCATGTTACTTAATCCATTTGATGTTTAGGAATTAATTGTAACATTAAAACAACAAGCTATAGATAGGCTGTTCTCTTAAATTTGTTTAAATATAGTTGAATATCTGCTATAGGTAGAGTACTGCTAGGAGTTGTAAAATCAATAAGTCCTTATAATCCTTGAAAGTGATTACCAAGAACTCGATAGAATTTAGAAGAATATGATAAACTATGAAGATTGGTTATAGCACTCACAGTTTTTTATGGCTTACTAAAAAGCATAAATTCTTCCACAATTTTTGAATAAATTTATAAAGTTATGTAGCCAACTATAAAGGTATTTCATTTACTTTTGGAATTCAGTTACAACTTCAAAATTTGAGTATTTAAACGCAAGAAATTATGATTTTATAACGGAAAAGAACTTATTTAAACAACTTTGTGAATTCTGGAATTCATTGGTTTTGAACAAAATTTTCATTGTCAGTAAATAAATAAATATATATCTATTAAAAATGAGTAACATATTTAATTGAATTCATTTTTTTACATAAATAAGAGTTTGTACTCTTAATTTTATTAATTGTTACTACAGAATAAATTTGTTGATGTTATTAAAATCTCTTAGTATTATTAGTATGTAAAAATATTATGATTCAAGTATGAAAGTAGTTATTAAGTATTTCACTATTATAAAATACATTTTTAAAATACAAATTGCTTTAGGCTTTTTTGGATATTTTACCTGCTAATAATTTTGAGTTTTTAAATATTAATATAAATAACTGATGGAAAAAAATATTGTAACTAATTTGTAACTAAAAAATTAGTTTTAAATGAAAGTATTTACTATTAATAATGAGTTTGTAAATTGTTAGTGTTTTATACCCTCACAATGATTTACGTTACAAAACAAGGCGCTATCATTCGCGGGTTAAAGGCAGGTGCAAGAAGGGCAGTGTTATTCACAAAACAAAAAACCTTATTGTCTTTTTTCTCTCCAATTACTAATGACAGCCTCTTGGTACTAGCAATGTCAGAAAGTTATCATTACTTTTTAGTTACATATTAACTAATGGAAGTAGTATACAAAGTTTCACCTTTCTCAAGTGACTGTATGTGACAAACTTGTTACACGTGGAGACGGAAAGGCACTTGAGTGTATAAGCTACTCACAATTCAAGGTACTTAGGCAAGAGTTTAAACATTTTAAAATATTTATTATTAAGTGTATATTTGCAGCTTAAGTTTAGGATAGAAACAAACATTCAAAATTTCATACTAATTTAATACTTTAATAACAGGAAATGCATTCTTTTTTAAAAAAATGATAACTTACGTTAAAATATGCAAATAAATTAATACAGGGATTGTATCGTCTGTGCTTCTTGTATTATTATGTTACTTTGTATTAATATAATTAGTGAATAACCAACTTTATAATTTAAATGTTTTTTTTTACATTAGGTTGAGAAAATATTTTTTATTGCACTAGATGATCTTCACAATTTAAAAAAAATTATTCAACTTCCAAGCAAGGAAAGCTCTCCTAACTTATAGTATAGTAATTAGTAAATAGTTCAATTTTCGTTATTTTTTTAAAACTTTATTTAAATTTATAAAAATGTATCGTTAAATTTTGTATTTATAATAATGAATTTCAATTCAGAATATCCATCAGTTAGTTGAGTGGCATTTTAGAATATAATCAATAATTTGGCTTGATGACTTGAAATACAAAAAAAATCACAGTTTTTAATTGATAACTAAGGTCCTGTCGATGCTCTATTAGTATCAGTAATGCAGAAAATTGAACATGGTGAAAAAAAGCAAATTGAGTTGGTGGAAAAAAGAAATTAACCTAAGACTAGTTGAACAAGGTTTGTACATTCAGTTAAGTGTTTCTACCACTCTAAGGAAGGGTTTCTTACTAGCACATACAAGTCCAAATAATCGTTGAAATATATAATGCATATATTATTATTCATAATTAGTATTTCATCAAGTAATTAATGGGTAGTTCATTAGGAAGGACTTCAATCATTTCATAATAAGTGCAGCTAATCAAACACCTCTCTTCTTATAGTTTATGAATGAGGACCTCCAATACTCTTAGAATTAAATTTGCATGTATGTTAGTTAAAACTACTAAAACACATATAAATTTGCCCACTATAATATTGCTGTTTTATTAAAACAAATCTCAAATACTGAATTCATAACATCCCCCTAATTTTATATTGCTATATATAATCATAACACAGTATGTTGGATTGTTTGACCTCTTGTGGTCGATGTGATACTTGATACAGTTCAATAGGCCCTCCTGGCCAATTACTGAACGTTAATTCCGATATACTATACATATATCAGATTAAACCTACAGAGACTATAAAAATGTACAGTTAGGCAGTTATGTTAGTATTTAGGTAGAAGTTTGCAACTCTTGTCCTAATGTCCATATGGAAGTTTTTGTGAATTGTTCACATTCCCATGTACTAGTAGACTTATTATTTCCTTTTCATTAGGTGTTTATTACACTAATACACTTTTACCTGTCCATACTTGGATTACCACTAGTGCCAGTATATGTATCTGTGTATGATGTTAATTAATTTTATTTCCCTAAAAGTTTGTTTTTTTTAAATTTCATTACAAACCAAGTTTGTAATTACATGTTCAGTAAGTTACATTACACAATCATAATAACTGTCATTAATCCAATATTTATCCAATATTGGACTTAAACAGATAGTTATATTAACCCCTTGAGTTTCTGTGCAAGCATATATCATCAATAGAGTTGTGAGAAATGGCCCTTAGGAGAGATATATTGTTGTAAAGTGCCGAGATTGTGCTATATCTTCAATATCATTTCATTACTTTTGTTTTATACCTCAGTCTCTAGACTTGTGGTAAAGGATTTTTGGGAAGTAGGTATAATCAGCAAATAAGGTTTATTTTAAGAGTTTAAACAGATTTGGTTAGTTGTAAATCTAGAAACTGAGATATGAAGTAGCAAGAGTCTTGCCCCTGACTCACAGGATTGAACAATGAACTGATTTAGTGTGAAACGTTTGTGCTGAAAAATAACAGTTAGTGGTGATTTTTTTGCCAAATGATACTAAAAATAGTAGTTTTAAAAACCTCAAGGTGTACAACACGAAATCTGCAAATAAAAGCATTATGTCTTACATATACATATCTAACTCTTGTTGTGTGTTCAAAAGGTGTGTCCTTTGCAAAAGCTTTTCTCAGTGGTTGTCCAACTTTGATTCAAACAAATTCAATAATTAACATTTAATCACTTGTCCCTTTTACCTAAACATTACAGTGTTTATACCACTATTGCTTTTATGTTAGCCCTAAGATGTGATTATTTAATTTAAAAAATTGTTTATTCATAACACTTCATTATGTTTTTTAAATAATAACCTCCTATTAGTTCCTCGATATTTCACTTTATTTGTTTTTATTTTTTGAATAAAACTCTTATTTATCATATTATTTGATACTTTACATATACATTAACTTAACTTACTTTCTTAACTTTGTTGTATAAACACAAATTGTAAACAAAATATTGTAAAATTACATACAATTATGCTACATTAGTACAGAATTTCAAAAACCCAAAATTTGGTAGCATATCTACCAAAAAATAGATTTTAAAGGAGAAAAATAAGAATAAGGAAAATTATGCTCAATCCAATGAAGCAGATAAATCTATTTGCAATGAAGATATTCAAAACTTATTTTGAGAAATTTCAGTCAAAATGGACAATGTCAATAAATAGTTGAATTGTGAGTTGATGGACATGAATTACAATTCCTAATTAGTCATTGAAAAAGTGATAGATGAGAAAGATTAACAAAGTATCCAAAACTCAGCATCTGAAGCATTTTATTTTCTTAAAAATACTCTTATTAATGGAGTGGCAACTGAAATATCACTCTGTCCAATGCGTTGCTGTCAATCATGTGAAAACCTGGCTGGTAGTAAGTAAATTGCAACATCAAAGGAAAATGATAGAATCAAGCTAACCTTTTATATTGTGTACTTTGAAAAATGTATTTACTGTATGTACAAAGCTTCATAATATAATAATATTTAAATAATTGACTGATGGTTTTACTTTGATGAATACCTAATCTTTTATAATCCACGTTAGTAAAATAACGTCTTGCCAAACTTATAATAAAAGTAAATTAACAAAAAAGGTTATTAGAGTCATAAAGTTTTTGATAGCATCAAGCCAAATCAGTAAAAGAGATAAATAAAAACAAATTAAGTAGGTTGATGGTGTGTATATCTTATATGATGTTTACCACACTGAAATGAAGTAAAAAGCGACAGCCACATAGTGACAGTTAGAGGAGTATATGTCAGCCAATATTGGGATTCAAGAAAGGGAGGTGGTGGTGTCTAGAAAAGTCAATAGGTGACAGACAATTAGAGAAGATGGATTCTTCTAGAAGCTTCTAGATAGGTCTACATTACTTCATAGTTTGTAACTTTGTTTCACCATTCCTAAAGTCGCTTGTGGTAATGATCTTGAATTTACTAATTAAATTATAAGTAATTATTGTATAACTGAATGAATACGTTTGAACTTACTTGCTGACCTATTTTGAAACAATCGATTCATGACTAAGATGATCCCGCTACTCAATGATACAGGTAATGGGTCAGTTTTTACTATTAAACGATTGTTTTAAAACATGTCAGGAAATAAGTTCAAAAGTATTCACTCAGTTTCGCAGTAGCCACTTATAACATTATTTAAGTATTTTTATTTTTGATAAATGTTTTAAACATATCCAAATGATAAAAAATCTGTTACAATAACAAGGAAAATTTTAAATTTGTCTACTAAAAAACCATTAAAGATTTAAAAGAAATAATTATTTCTAGTATAACAAAGTGAGTTGTAAGTCTTCTTTAAGCAAAAAACAATATGAAGCATGAAAGCCTTCAATCAACTTCTTTATTGATTTTTTTCTACTAACTCCATTTCGTGATGAGAAGACCTAGCATGAACGACAAGCGTAGTTAGAAAAAAACTGCAAAACAATATTTGACTGCAAGAAAACTGCAAAACTATAGTCGATCTCTTTTGATATTTCAAAACCTTGTAGTAACAAAATAAAACTACAGAACAAACCACAGTTAATGGTAACTTATTTTAATGATATTATTAATCAAATAAAGGTTTTTGTAGGATCCACTACAGTTATATTAGCATGTCTAGAATGGTTCAAAATGGTTTCTTTTAATTTTTAGTTTTGATATATGTTTTAAACATATCCTAATCATAAAGAATTAATTACTATAATTAAAATAGTTTTGACGTAAAAACTTTAGCAATTTTTGAGAAATAAATATTTTCAAATTTAAGACAGTGATCTCACATATCTTTAAGCAAAATAATTATACAGCATATCCTTCTTTATAAGGAGAAGAGCAGGGAATTTCTTTACTGAATTGTTCCATTAACTCCAGTTACTTATGAGAAGACAGACATGCATATCATGAAAGATAAATATAGTTGGAAAAACTGCTAAACAATATTTGACTGCAAGAAAATTGTAAAACTGTTGTCTATAACTTTTAGTATTTCAAAAACAAATGTCAAAACCATACAGTAACTAAATAAGACTACAGGACAAACAAAAATTAAAGGTAATTACTTATTTGGTTTTATTAATAAAATGAATGACTTTTTTAAGACACATACAGTTACATTAGGGTATTTATAATTAGTGCATGAAGATTTAGTTGGGTATTGTAACATTCAGTTATTTAGAGCTTAGCTAGTGAGAACTATTCATATACGTAAAAGTTAAAGTAGTGTTACTCAAATCTCACAAAAATTAGTCTTTAATACGAACACAACACAAACTAGTTTCAGCGACGAAGTCGCCTTCCTCAGTGCTTGGCTACTACTAAACATATTGTCAAGCTAGTGTACAAATCAACTAAAACAAACAAGATAAAAGTACAGTCAAGCAATAAAACTAATCTATTACAATCCCACTTAATCACTAGATATATATATATATATATATATATATATATTATTTATTTATTTATTTCATTTAAAATTTTACATAATTGCTATTATTAAAAAATTTTTTGGTTCTACTCAACCCCCTTATGTCACACTATGATGAATAGACAACTCCAAAATACAGCCTAAACAGTTAAAAAACAATCATAAATTATATAAAAGTACCAGCTAAAAATAATATACTAAAATTTAATTAATACATAATTGAAAACACAGACAAGATAAATAAACAAACATCAACACTATTACATAATTAAACAAGGTGACAGTAGCAACACAATAAACGATTATTATAACACGAACATTAATTTTTAAAAATAATAAGAATAACAATAAAATAACAGTTATGAATCACATGCCTATCGGAACAACACAGAATTCGGAAATAGAAGCGAGGAACCCTGGACTGGGCCCGACTCATTATTAACTGAGACATCTTGAAATTTATTAATAAACCAAGTCTCCCAAGCATCCAAAGTATTGTGCTTCGTGACTTCCCTCAACAACCTAAGATGATCAGATGTAAAATAATGATGGTTATCAAGGCAATGCTTGGCCATAGCTGAGTATTCCGGCTTGTTGTTTTTGAAAAGAGCAAAGTGCTCCTTACATCTTATCCCAATACTTTTACGGGTTTGACCAATATACACTGCATCGCACACCCCACATCCAATGCTGTAAATCCCCGATTTCTCACAGTTATCTATGAAGTCCTTCGGAGATCCAAGCATACCTCCCAAACTCCGTCCTGAAGCCGCCGAGACACGAAGTCTGCCTTACTTCATGAGGCACTTCTTGGCAACACTATATAGCGGAGGGTTGTAAGCCAACCTAACCCAGTTGTTTTCATGTTTGTCCCTAGGTAAGGTTGTTCTAGAACATCTGTTTTTCATTAGTTCGGCTTTTTTTATGATATTCTGAATCAGATCAAACCCGTACCCGTTAAATTTAGCTATTCCATATATCATGTTTAGTTCTTTAAAATAGCTTTCTCTTGATAATGGGAAATGAACTAAACGGTGTGCCATACTACGAAATGCCGCCAATTTGTGCTCTATAGGGTGGTGTGAATTATATGGGATGTACCTAAAGCATTGCGTAGGCTTCCTCTAAACATCAAAAGAAAGCCTACCGTTTGCTCTTGTCACTTTTACAACAAGAACAGAAATACTACTTTTCTCTTCTATCTCAGTGGTGAACTTTACCGAAGGATAAAAACCATTCAGTTCTCGACAAAAGTCATCAAGGTTTTCATTAACATCAAAAATAGCAAACACATCATCCACATACCGGATCCAGACACGTGGAAAAAATTTCATCGTCTCCTTAGCTACAGTCTCAAACCTGCTCATGAAGAAATTTGCCAAGAAACCAGACAGAGGGTTTCCCATTGCGGTACCGCTTTCCTGCTTGTAAAACTTGTTGTTGAAATGGAAACTCGTCTGACTCATACAAAGGTTTAAAAGGAGGATATATTCTTTAATAATAGATACCTCAAGGTTATTATCTTTGAGCCACTCTTCAATCATACGCATGGTTTCCTTAATTGGAACACTAGGGTATAAAGAGACAACATCAAGGGACACCATATACTCAGAATCAACCAAGTTAACATTTTCCAGAATTTTGATGAAATAAAAACTGTTGTTTACTGAAAAAGTCGCAGTAGGTTTTAATTTATTCAAACTTGCTACCAACCATTTAGCAATCCGATAAGTAGGCGAGCTCATACCAGAACCAATTGGCCTCATACTTTTGTCAATCTTATGAACTTTAGGTAAACAATATAGTCTTGGCAAAAATGCATTACTAACAGTTAACTTCTTTTTGAGACTAGAATCGATCAAACTCTTACAGCATTTTAATGCATAATTGGCCTCAGTCACAAATTTCTTTATCGGGATTTTCTTTACGGCAATATACGGACCAGCTTTTATTAGGTTTTCAACTTTATTAAAATAATCAACCTTATTTAAAATGACAATCGAATTACTTTTGTCTGCTTTTAAAAAGAACAGATCTCTACTTCTCAAATCCTTTACCGTGTCAAAAAATTTATTGTTTAACCAGAAAGGTTTATTGTAGGTTAAAGCTTTGCTTTTATCCAACTTCCGTGCAACTTCCGATCTAATGCAAGTTTTCACGTCACCTTTTAAAGCTTTTATTCCTGTTTCGATATCAATTATTAAATTTTCCCTATCTTTTAATTTATTATCAAAATTATATTTAAGACCATTATTTAATAATTCTATTTCATTTTTGCTTAACGTATAATCGCTCCAATTATGTATTAAATTATCGTTAAAAGCATCATTTATCTGTTTATTATTCTCCAAAAATTCTTTATAGTTTTTAGAACTACTATTAACTTTTCCATTACACAGAAAATACAATTTCTTCTTTAATTTCAAAATTTTTTGTACATGTTTATAATTTATCACTTCAAGCATCTTAGAAAACTTCAGGTTAAAATCATTAAAAGAGCGAGAATCCAAATGTTTAGTAATCTTTAAATGGAGTTCAAATGCTTGTAGTTCCAAATCAGCCTGTTTAGAATACAGACGTTTGATTTCCAACTTGAGCCAGTAACTCCTTATCTTATCTGTTATTTGCTTACTTGTAATTCCTTGCGTGGACAATCTTATTTTCATAAACTTAGGGTAAACACCAACTCTTTGACATCTTCCCAGAAACCAGATATCATCGGATAAAAGCCGGACTTTACATTTCAACTTATGTAGCCGATTAAGCTCTTTAGACTCGAATGCCATAATATTCAGTTATTTAGAGCTTAGCTAGTGAGAACTATTCATATAGGTAAAAGTTAAAGTAGTGTTACTCAAATCTCACAAAAATTAGTCTTTAATACGAACACAACACAAACTAGTTTCAGCGACGAAGTCGCCTTCCTCAGTGCTTGGCTACTACTAAACATATTGTCAAGCTAGTGTACAAATCAACTAAAAAAAACAAGATAAAAGTACAGTCAAGCAATAAAACTAATCTATTACAATCCCACTTAATCACTAGATATATATATATATATATATATATATATATATATATATATATATATTATTTATTTATTTATTTCATTTAAAATTTTACATAATTGCTATTATTAAAAAATTTTTTGGTTCTACTCAACCCCCTTATGTCACACTATCATGAATAGGCAACTCCAAAATACAGCCTAAACAGTTAAAAAACAATCATAAATTATATAAAAGTACCAGCTAAAAATAATATACTAAAATTTAATTAATACATAATTGAAAACACAGACAAGATAAATAAACAAACATCAACACTATTACATAATTAAACAAGGTGACAGTAGCAACACAATAAACGATTATTATAACACGAACATTAATTTTTAAAAATAATAACAATAACAATAAAATAACAGTTATGAATCACATGCCTATCGGAACAACACAGAATTCGGAAATAGAAGCGAGGAACCCTGGACTGGGCCCGACTCATTATTAACTGAGACATCTTGAAATTTATTAATAAACCAAGTCTCCCAAGCATCCAAAGTATTGTGCCTCGTGACTTCCCTCAACAACCTAAGATGATCAGATGTAAAATAATGATGGTTATCAAGGCAATGCTTGGCCATAGCTGAGTATTCCGGCTTGTTGTTTTTGAAATGAGCAAAGTGCTCCTTACATCTTATCCCAATACTCCTACGGGTTTGACCAATATACACTGCATCGCACACCCCACATCCAATGCTGTAAATCCCCGATTTCTCACAGTTATCTATGAAGTCCTTCGGAGATCCAAGCATACCTCCCAAACTCCGTCCTGAAGCCGCCGAGACACGAAGTCTGCCATACTTCATGAGGCACTTCTTGGCAACACTATATAGCGGAGGGTTGTAAGCCAACCTAACCCAGTTGTTTTCAGGTTTGTTCCTAGGTAAGGTTGTTCTAGAACATCTGTTTTTCATTAATTCGGCTTTTTTTATGATATTCTGAATCAGATCAAACCCGTACCCGTTAAATTTAGCTATTCCATATATCATGTTTAGTTCTTTAAAATAGCTTTCTCTTGATAATGGGAAATGAACTAAACGGTGTGCCATACTACGAAATGCTGTATTTCCTGACAGGAAAGCGGTACCGCAATGGGAAACCCTCTGTCTGGTTTCTTGGCAAATTTCTTCATGAGCAGGTTTGAGACTGTAGCTAAGGAGACGATGAAATTTTTTCCACGTGTCTGGATCCGGTATGTGGATGATGTGTTTGCTATTTTTGATGTTAATGAAAACCTTGATGACTTTTGTCGAGAACTGAATGGCGTTTATCCTTCGGTAATGTTCACCACTGAGATAGAAGAGAAGAGTAGTATTTCTTTTCTTGATGTAAAAGTGACAAGAGCAAACGGTAGGCTTTCTTTTGATGTTTATAGGAAGCCTACGCAATGCTTTAGGTACATCCCATATAATTCACACCACCCTATAGAGCACAAATTGGCGGCATTTCGTAGTATGGCACACCGTTTAGTTCATTTCCCATTATCAAGAGAAAGCTATTTTAAAGAACTAAACATGATATATGGAATAGCTAAATTTAACGGGTACGGGTTTGATCTGATTCAGAATATCATAAAAAAAGCCGAATTAATGAAAAACAGATGTTCTAGAACAACCTTACCTAGGGACAAACCTGAAAACAACTGGGTTAGGTTGGCTTACAACCCTCCGCTATATAGTGTTGCCAAGAAGTGCCTCATGAAGTATGGCAGACTTCGTGTCTCGGCGGCTTCAGGACGGAGTTTGGTAGGTATGCTTGGATCTCCGAAGGACTTCATAGATAACTGTGAGAAATTGGGGATTTACAGCATTGGATGTGGGGTGTGCGATGCAGTGTATATTGGTCAAACCCGTAAAAGTATTGGGATAAGATGTAAGGAGCACTTTGCTCTTTTCAAAAACAACAAGCCGGAATACTCAGCTATGGCCAAGCATTGCCTTGATAACCATCATTATTTTACATCTGATCATCTTAGGTTGTTGAGGGAAGTCACGAAGCACAATACTTTGGATGCTTGGGAGACTTGGTTTATTAATAAATTTCAAGATGTCTCAGTTAATAATGAGTCGGGCCCAGTCCAGGGTTCCTCGCTTCTATTTCCGAATTCTGTGTTGTTCCGATAGGCATGTGATTCATAACTGTTATTTTATTGTTATTTTTATTATTTTTAAAAATTAATGTTCGTGTTATAATAATCGTTTATTGTGTTGCTACTGTCACCTTGTTTAATTATGTAATAGTGTTGATGTTTGTTTATTTATCTTGTCTGTGTTTTCAATTATGTATTAATTAAATTTTAGTATATTATTTTTAGCTGGTACTTTTATATAATTTATGATTGTTTTTTAACTGTTTAGGCTGTATTTTGGAGTTGTCTATTCATGATAGTGTGACATAAGAGGGTTGAGTAGAAGCAAAACATTTTTTAATAATAGCAATTATGTAAAATTTTAAATGAAATAAATAAATAAATAATATATATATATATATATATATATATATATATATATATATATATATATATCTAGTGATTACGTGGGATTGTAATAGATTAGTTTTATTGCTTGACTGTACTTTTATCTTGTTTGTTTTAGTTGATTTGTACACTAGCTTGACAATATGTTTAGTAGTAGCCAAGCACTGAGGAAGGCGACTTCGTCGCTGAAACTAGTTTGTGTTGTGTTCGTATTAAAGACTAATTTTTGTGAGATTTGAGTAACACTACTTTAACTTTTACCTATATGAATAGTTCTCACTAGCTAAGCTCTAAATAACTGAATATTATGGCATTCGAGTCTAAAGAGCTTAATCGGCTACATAAGTTGAAATGTAAAGTCCGGCTTTTATCCGATGATATCTGGTTTCTGGGAAGATGTCAAAGAGTTGGTGTTTACCCTAAGTTTATGAAAATAAGATTGTCCACGCAAGGAATTACAAGTAAGCAAATAACAGATAAGATAAGGAGTTACTGGCTCAAGTTGGAAATCAAACGTCTGTATTCTAAACAGGCTGATTTGGAACTACAAGCATTTGAACTCCATTTAAAGATTACTAAACATTTGGATTCTCGCTCTTTTAATGATTTTAACCTGAAGTTTTCTAAGATGCTTGAAGTGATAAATTATAAACATGTACAAAAAATTTTGAAATTAAAGAAGAAATTGTATTTTCTGTGTAATGGAAAAGTTAATAGTAGTTCTAAAAACTATAAAGAATTTTTGGAGAATATTAAACAGATAAATGATGCTTTTAACGATAATTTAATACATAATTGGAGCGATTATACGTTAAGCAAAAATGAAATAGAATTATTAAATAATGGTCTTAAATATAATTTTGATAATAAATTAAAAGATAGGGAAAATTTAATAATTGATATCGAAACAGGAATAAAAGCTTTAAAAGGTGACGTGAAAACTTGCATTAGATCGGAAGTTGCACGGAAGTTGGATAAAAGCAAAGCTTTAACCTACAATAAACCTTTCTGGTTAAACAATAAATTTTTTGACACGGTAAAGGATTTGAGAAGTAGAGATCTGTTCTTTTTAAAAGCAGACAAAAGTAATTCGATTGTCATTTTAAATAAGGTTGATTATTTTAATAAAGTTGAAAACTTAATAAGAGCTGGTCCGTATATTGCCGTAAAGAAAAACCCGATAAAGAAATTTGTGACTGAGGCCAATGATGCATTAAAATGCTGTAAGAGTTTGATCGATTCTAGTCTCAAAAAGAAGCTAACTGTTAGTAATGCATTTTTGCCAAGACTATATTGTTTACCTAAAGTTCATAAGATTGACAAAAGTATGAGGCCAATTGGTTCTGGTATGAGCTCGCCTACTTATCGGATTGCTAAATGGTTGGTAGCAAGTTTGAATAAATTAAAACCTACTGCGACGTTTTCAGTAAACAACAGTTTTGATTTCATCAAAATTCTGGAAAATGTTAACTTGGTTGATTCTAAGTATATGGTGTCCCTTGATGTTGTCTCTTTATACCCTAGTGTTCCAATTAAGGAAACCATGCGTATGATTGAAGAGTGGCTCAAAGATAATAACCTTGAGGTATCTATTATTAAAGAATATATCCTCCTTTTAAACCTTTGTATGAGTCAGACGAGTTTCCATTTCAACAACAAGTTTTACAAGCAGGAAAGCGGTACCGCAATGGGAAACCCTCTGTCTGGTTTCTTGGCAAATTTCTTCATGAGCAGGTTTGAGACTGTAGCTAAGGAGACGATGAAATTTTTTCCACGTGTCTGGATCCGGTATGTGGATGATGTGTTTGCTATTTTTGATGTTAATGAAAACCTTGATGACTTTTGTCGAGAACTGAATGGTTTTTATCCTTCGGTAATGTTCACCACTGAGATAGAAGAGAAAAGTAGTATTTCTTTTCTTGATGTAAAAGTGACAAGAGCAAACGGTAGGCTTTCTTTTGATGTTTATAGGAAGCCTACGCAATGCTTTAGGTACATCCCATATAATTCACACCACCCTATAGAGCACAAATTGGCGGCATTTCGTAGTATGGCACACCGTTTAGTTCATTTCCCATTATCAAGAGAAAGCTATTTTAAAGAACTAAACATCATATATGGAATAGCTAAATTTAACGGGTACGGGTTTGATCTGATTCAGAATATCATAAAAAAAGCCGAATTAATGAAAAACAGATGTTCTAGAACAACCTTACCTAGGGACAAACCTGAAAACAACTGGGTTAGGTTGGCTTACAACCCTCCGCTATATAGTGTTGCCAAGAAGTGCCTCATGAAGTATGGCAGACTTCGTGTCTCGGCGGCTTCAGGACGGAGTTTGGGAGGTATGCTTGGATCTCCGAAGGACTTCATAGATAACTGTGAGAAATCGGGGATTTACAGCATTGGATGTGGGGTGTGCGATGCAGTGTATATTGGTCAAACCCGTAAAAGTATTGGGATAAGATGTAAGGAGCACTTTGCTCTTTTCAAAAACAACAAGCCGGAATACTCAGCTATGGCCAAGCATTGCCTTGATAACCATCATTATTTTACATCTGATCATCTTAGGTTGTTGAGGGAAGTCACGAGGCACAATACTTTGGATGCTTGGGAGACTTGGTTTATTAATAAATTTCAAGATGTCTCAGTTAATAATGAGTCGGGCCCAGTCCAGGGTTCCTCGCTTCTATTTCCGAATTCTGTGTTGTTCCGATAGGCATGTGATTCATAACTGTTATTTTATTGTTATTGTTATTATTTTTAAAAATTAATGTTCGTGTTATAATAATCGTTTATTGTGTTGCTACTGTCACCTTGTTTAATTATGTAATAGTGTTGATGTTTGTTTATTTATCTTGTCTGTGTTTTCAATTATGTATTAATTAAATTTTAGTATATTATTTTTAGCTGGTACTTTTATATAATTTATGATTGTTTTTTAACTGTTTAGGCTGTATTTTGGAGTTGTCTATTCATGATAGTGTGACATAAGGGGGTTGAGTAGAACCAAAAAATTTTTTAATAATAGCAATTATGTAAAATTTTAAATGAAATAAATAAATAAATAATATATATATATATATATATATATATATATATATATATATATATATCTAGTGATTAAGTGGGATTGTAATAGATTAGTTTTAATTGCTTGACTGTACTTTTATCTTGTTTGTTTTAGTTGATTTGTACACTAGCTTGACAATATGTTTAGTAGTAGCCAAGCACTGAGGAAGGCGACTTCGTCGCTGAAACTAGTTTGTGTTGTGTTCGTATTAAAGACTAATTTTTGTGAGATTTGAGTAACACTACTTTAACTTTTACCTATATGGGTATTGTAACCATTTTATATTTTATAATAATTAGAGGCTTCATGGGTTCAGGGAAGTTTTTTCCAATTTTTTGGTGACAAGGTGTAAATAGGTGATCCAGAAAACATTGATGAAGGGCAATTTCTCTGTTTTTGTATAGTACCTATAAAAAGGCAGGTAATTTTTTCCTTTTGTTTATAAACGAGGTTTTGCCTTAGGACTCACTATACTTACTTTAGTTAGGCTATTTATTATGAAATACATCAATATTTATATTAGTTGATTCCATCTTCACGAGAGCTACTAGCTTTCAATTAAAATCTCTTGTACTTATGATACACTTGCCTATAGTAGCACTTACCTTTATGATTGTTGAGGACGGCCATTTCAGGAGTGGAAGATTGACAATCTGAGTTGACAATGGGGCACATCTCCTGAAACGGCCCTCATCAACAATCATAAAAGCAAGTTGTACTATAGGTATATTTAACATACGTACAAGTGTTTTTAGTTTGACTTCAATTTTTATACAAATATGTTAAATAAACAAGCCCAATATAAACCACACATACTCTTTGATACTATCAATAACCTGCTTTTAAAACCATCACCGCTTAACTTAACAACAACTGATGAAGATCACCACGGAGCTATCGAAAACGTCTGTCTCAGTAGGTTTTAACAAATTTACTAAATATAAAGTTCGGATAGTCATAAACTATTGTTTAAGTGATTAACATATACACAACTGCCTTACCCTCGCCAGGTGTAATAACTTTGTCACATAGTCACTTGAGAATGGCTAGACTTTATACACTACTTGTTTTATTTGAAATAAATGAAACCTCTATACTCTGTATTTTTATTGTAAATTGCCTCTGAGGATGATTTGCTATGCAATTGAAATGCACATAATATTTTAAATAAAGGAAAATTTGTTTGTGGTATAGAGGTATCAATCATTTAAATTAAACATTATGCCACAGTTGTCTTATACAGTTACTACTTGCTCTAGTTAACATTTAACTAAAAAGTAATGATAACTTCTAACATTGCTAGTATCGAGTAAGCGGAGTAACCTGACTAATGCTGCCCTCCTTGCACCTGTCTTTAATCAGTTCTCTCTGTATTGCTTGTACCAAAATCTAGAAACCATTTTCTGTATTTGGGGAGGTGGAAAATGCAAGCCAGGAAAAGTAGTTGCAGGTTTTAAATATATATTAAATTTTGTAGTCCTTTGAAAAATAAATTTAAAAACTCAGAACTATGATGCAGGTAAAATATGAAACAAAACCTAAAGCAAGTTTTATTTTACAAATGTATTTTATAATAGTGAAATACTTAATAAATTACTATCTATCGAAACTTTGTTGCTGTTTATGACGAGCTGGTTGTTAATTACTTATTACACTTTTGCTATTACTTGCGACCAGAATTTTTGTTAACTAAAAGTCGAAAACGTTTTCTCCAAGTGTAAGTTAACAATTTAACAACTTTTAGTTAAAAAAAGTCTGGTCTTAAGTAATAGCAAAAGTGTAATAAGAAATTACTATCGTACTTAAATATGAATATTTTTAGTATACTAATAATTCTAACTGATTTCAATAACTTCAACAAATGTATTCTGTAGTAACTAATAATCCAATAAGAGTACAAATTCTTATTCCTATAAGAACCGTTTGCCTCTATTTGTCTAAAATTATTAGAGTATAGTGGAAAGTTACAAGACTGTCGCATTTACTTCATATACAAACAGTATTTCTTCAATAACTTACATGTGTAAAACACTTGACAAAATCGACTAACATACTAAACATTCTGAGTAGCCACGCTTCGAAATAAGTAGAGTATTGTTCATTCTTTCGTCTATATTTTTAAACTCAGTATAAAAATTTCGTATATAATTTAAAGATAGTATATTTACTATACATGTATTAAGAAATAATGTATTTCTTCTTACAGATTCATTTTTATTTTACTACTACAGAAATTTACATAATTTAGTAGTAAAAACATTTCTATGAAATCATAAGGTATCTCTTAATTAAATCAACTACACATTTCTGAATGTTTAGGATATTTCTCGTGAAAAGGGTTCAAGCATAACCTCGAAAGACCTCTAAGTGAATACGAAAGCAGCTATTAGCATTAGCTGTCGTGTTTGATCTTCGGGTATATTCGTGACAATTCGCTCAACTTAAGAGAATCTCAGTTGCAAAACCGACTTCTTGTAACTAGAGTTTTAAGCCTGGGGAAAATGTTTACAGTGTTAATAAATTCATTTTCATTCAACAGTATATGTATATTGTGAAAAAAAATTATTCTACGTAATTCCAAGTCCACTGTAAGTATATGTATGTGTCATGAAATGTCCATCTGAGCAAGATTAGGTGACCAAGACCAAGCGGTACTTGTTCTACTAACGAGGAAGAAACTTGAGATATTAGTGCTGAGGATGTAGGATTACCCTTCCTCTACCACAACAACCCGTCATTTACAGCATTTTACTTCCAAACCTGTGGTCCTAAAAAATTCTGTGTGCCTGTAATCCGCCAGGTTCCTTAATATTGCAATCTATTAGCACTTTTACCCTCTACCCACTATCGCTGGAATTCCCTATACTAATACAAACTGTGACCATCAGGCGATGGATAATAGAATGAAATCGGATTAATTTTAAATTTCCCTGGAAGACTACACAGGTAGATTTAAAATAGCAGATCTGTGAGCTGCCTACAGATAGGAAACGTACACAACCAGAGATGTGAGAATTTAAATATTGTTGCAGTTCTTCAAATCAGTTGGAGCAGTTGAAAATCTTTATTGCAGAACGGTTGGAAAAGGTTATTTTGTGTATTCGGTTGTGTATTTCGGTTTTGTTGTTGGCACAATTACCTATTATTTATATATTTATATATCTGCTACTCACAACGTTTTGTGTACCGTGTTAAGATCCCCACGCCCAAATGCAAGCCTATTCCCGCTGACTTCATCCTTAACGTTTGTATGACCTCCCCTAAGATGGTTGGCAGGTTTGTTGGGTCTGTATATAGTCACACATGTCAGTAAAATAGTTAGCTGGAATGAAACAACATTTATATGAACACACAAAATTTTCATAGAATCTTACCACTTCATGAGATCTGTAGGCACAGCAAGGGGACGTGCAAAATATGATCATGTTTAAGATACCTTTTTTAAAAGGCTCCTGTGTTCTTTAAACATGATCTGCCAGTAGACATCGTCTCTGGGCTTCAATACAAAAAACCAACTAATTTTTAGAATAGCTCAATAAATTGGTTCTCAGGAGAGAACTCGTTTGAAGAAACAATAGGTTCTTAATTTTATATATTTATTAATTAATGCAATTTAATTAAAACTGTACTTTGATTTTATAATCATTATTTATTAGTTGGAAAAAACTAAAAGTTTTATTGGTTGTTCAACACAGGATAAATTCAAATACTGTAAGTTCTTTAAATGCATTTAATTACTGATTTTAAACTAAAATAATTATCTTTCCAAATAAAATACATTCAACTCTCTCTTTATCTTCACAAATTATTAATTAAAAGTTCGTTATTTTTCACATATTTAAATCCTACATTTCATATATAATTCATTAATTACATTTACACATTTTTAAACACAATTATTTCCAAATTTAACACAATAAAAAAATGTACCTTCTCATTTCAAGATTGAATTGGTAAATTCACATTTTATTATAAATAATTTTAAAATTCAATGAATCTGGTCTTCTTGAAGATGATTGGCTTATGGCCAAAACCACTTTGTAAATTTAATATTTATTATTCATTATTTAAACATTTTTGTTCTACTAATTAATTTTATTACTTTTAAGATTTATTTAATTTTTCAACATAAAATGACGTCATTGTTTAAGTTTAATTGGTAATTTAAATTTAATAAATTTAACTGACTAAATTTGACGTTAATTTGTATATAATAGAGAAAATAACTTGCCAAGGATTTCCCTGCCTGTTATAGAGTCCTCTCGTCTGGATTTTCTGGCCTCTGGACATCGAAAGTTGCCATCCCTGGTCAGTCGATGGAAGTCTTTCTCCATTTCCGCGTCCTGAAGGCTGAGTCTGGAGCCCTCGTTTATGGATGGAAGTAGACGGCGGAAACGTGGCTATTTTGGTCCCATCTGGCCGTATGGTGGTTGTCCTAGGCGCTGACCGACATAACGACCGTTAGCACCTCGTATTATCATTTTTTACAGACTGCCTTACAGGTCCCTAAGTTCCTGTATTTATTGCGGCTATGTAACCCTTCCCCTCTGCTCTAAGCTCGTCGCTATCTCCGTGTTTGTTTCTTGTACGGCCGGGTTGGATAACGTAATAGTTTTAACCTGCATAATTTCGTTATCGTTTATAGAACAAAATGAACTGAAAAATGTCTATTATTTTAAAATGACTGTAACTTTTTTGTTATTTGACTTTTTTAAATTATGATTTCATTACTGTTTATTATGAATTTTTCTGATCATTTTAAAATGTCGATGATAGTTCTACGTGGCCTAGTTCTCAAGTTAACATTTTTCGGCACTTAGAAAATTTTCACTTCATTCTCGTTTGTCAAATTTAGTTAGTTATTACAGTTTCATGCTATTATAATTTTTAATTTACCTAATAATACTTATTCAAAATTTTACTGACTTCTTGACTCTTTACTATGTTTATTATACCATAAATTAATACCTTATTATTTAAATATTAAAATTATTTAAAAAATAGGAAATTATTAATTTCCCAATTTGAACGGTGATTCAGATCGTTACAACGTGAGTTTGTGCGCGAGTAGGTGCTTGCATGTATAATCGTTCGTGTCTGAGCGTGAGTGCCAGTGTGTGTGTTTTATGTTGCTACAGCAGTCAGTCTTCCGACCCCGGTAAGATTTTGTGCAAGCATTTCTGACGTAACCCAAAATCTGTGATAATGATTGGCAAACTCTGTCAGAGAACCAGCCAATGGATTTAAAAAACCTACCTCTCGTAGATTTAACCCTTTGGGCTTTGGCTTAGGATTTTTTTTAAGAAAATAGCTTTATAAAATGAAATTTGAACTCAATTTGCAAGTTACTAAATTTTTTAATTTTCTCAAAAGAAAATGTAACAAGCATAGTTTACAAAGAGAAAGTTTAAAACGTATTAATAAATTTATAATTTTATTCATTTCTTGTTCTACCCGAAGTAAAAATTTCTATAAAAAATTATACCCTTTCCTCAAGTTTCCTAGCTGAACACTTTAACCAAATAAACTCAATAATGACATAAAAAAACTATGATTTTTTATTCAACCCTTTAAAAAAATACTTATCTGAATAAATATTATTAGTTTAAAAGTATATATTTAAACCCATAACTTCATACCCTGAAAATGCAAAATTACCCAGTAAAACAAACATATTTAAAAATCAAAGCTAAATTGAAAATAATACATACTCGAAATTTAAAATTAAAACTAAAACTAACATCTTTAAAAATTTAAAAAACCACTTACAAATCAAAATTAAATCATGCATATACAATTTTTTTTAAATAACAAATATTTAACTTTAAACATATTACTTTTCTTTCTGAATATGTTGCTAATACATAACCTAATTCTGTAATTAAAAACAAATATTCCTAATAGCAATTTCAGTTGAAATGGTTGATGACTTCAAGAATGTACAACACTATTTTCTTTCATAAGGTCATAATCATAATTAAGTAATCTCAGAGTAAACTAACATTTGTTGTCCTAGATAATTACCAAAATGTCTAGGAAAATTATTTTTGTTTTTTTCCTAAATTTTTGTAACTTCTTGTCTTTAACCCTAACGATGAAAAACTTTTTGAAAACAGAATAAGTTTACCCTGAATCTATTTCATTCCAGACTTATTCAAAATAATTTCAAAACATATCATTTAGACTACCTGGTTTTTCCGTACCACTTTATATTTTGTATATTTCTAACTGGCATTGAATATTTTGGATTTGCAACTAATTTAACACCTTCCTTATTTTCTATTAACAACTTATTATTTTATTAATTTTTTTTATCCAATAATTTTAGTACTCTTTTAAATTATCTTTATTTAGGGTTGTCATACTTTTCACAATTTTTATATTATTTCTTAGCATTTATTCACACCTCACTGATTCCATTCCCGCCATTTAGGTTCTATGAAGTATTTCAACATGGTGTTACATTTTACTTCATGTTATATTTATTGTACAAGATAAAAAACTACATTAAAAACATGATATTTTCATTAAAATTTGTTTTAAAAGAAATTGTATTGGCCTTCTTCCAAAACATTGGAAGAAACTTCATTTTTAAGTTTTATAGATTGTTATTCATTTCAAATAATTTATTTCACTTTCTCTAGATTTCTTGTTATTTATGTCTATTCTTCTCTGACTTTAGTCCTATATTTTAGAATTTTAATTTTTTTATACTTTCTCAACCCGACAATTTACAGCATTTAAATTTAATTTTCGTAACTTGAAATTTAGTCACTGTTCTACTTCAACGTTTTACGTTACGAGTATTATTTTCTCTTACTTACTGAATTTATTACTCAGAAAATGCAAAACATAACGATGTTAAAATAAAGAAATTAACATTTTAGCGAGTATAACTCCCAAAAGAGACACGAAACTCCCAAAATTACATCGTAGACTTCCACCTCTAATAAAATTGGCAGTGCAAACTCATTGTCTTACATTTTTTGTAATATTGAAAATCTGAGCAACTTGACTTCCCAAAGCACGCTAAATCCACCTTCGTTGTCCAGGCCTTCCCTCGCTGGTTACCCTCCTCCGCTGGATGATGAGACTTTCTCCATTTGCAATATACGTAAGAACTGGGATAACCTATCATACGACGTGTCGTTGTTGCTTCTTGTTTGGTGTTAACTTCCCCTACAGTGGCACGTTTTATACAAAGAGTCTTATCTCGCTATAACGTTTTAACTATTGTTCCATCCTTGACTTTATTCCTAATTTCTCTTGCTGACCATGTTCCAATGTCAATGATCTTTCTAGCTTTATTTTGCCTTTTTATGGCTTGCTTATAACTCTTTCAAATAAACAAAAACCTCACTTTAGAATGTTTTTTTATTTTAATTATTAATTACTTATATTGCATATGGAATGATATTCTTATTTAAATCTTTGGTTTTTATAAATTCTTTAGAATTTCTGTGTAAAACGAAGGGTAATACAGAAAATACTTCGTTTCAGCTGAGGCTTTCTCCGTTTAGGATATTATCAATATATTTAAAGTTATTTTTTGTTTGATAATTTAAATAATTCTGTTTATATGATAGTAATAATTTAATGTCTATATGTAGCCTACACTACATACTGCAAAGTTTTACCAAAATACTGAGCCATAATAGAGGTAAGCTGATTCCGGATTCAAATTACCTTGTTTTAAATATAATTTTAAGTAGTTAGAGGGTTAGGCTTAACAAACCATATTTAAATAAATTTTGTAAATACCGCGTTTTTAGTATATCTAAAGAAACAAGCAGTTTTTGTATAAAGTGTTTTAAATTGAATTTATATTTGTCACATTCTATTTATTAATTAATAAATTTTATATTGAAATTGATATTTATATTAGCACACTAGCAATGACTTGTTGACCTACAGTGCATGGTAGGCCTACGATACACACACTCACGTGAATGCGCAGACAAATAGCTGCACAATTCCTACAAATATCTTTTTGAAATCAGAGCAAATAATATATAGAACTACATTAGAATATAGTTACAAATTATTAATTTAAGATATTTGGTGTTAAAAAACTAACGCTCAAGGAAAACAGTTGGTAACCGTTACTTGCTCCGTCACTTCACTTGTCAACAAATTAGTCACTTAGAAAACATCAACGTAAAGTCGAAACTAAAAAATATAGGGGTTACATTTTCAGAGTATATTCCGTTCATAAAGTAGACACAGACTAAGAATAGAATTTGTAAAATTTAATTTTAAAGGCTAAAAATATCAAAAAAATTCAATATTAAACATGATTGCTTCAATTGCGTGTAATTTCGGTAAAATAATACGCCATTATAACTTTATATTCCAGTTCCATAATCATTATCAATTATTCGTTGTTTTTAAATTTGGTAAATTAACATATAAAGTGACGATTTTTAACTAGTGTAGCCAACCCTGCCGAGGAGCGCGAGTGTAACAATATTTTTAACGAGATCCATCCTAAAATACTTTTACACTTATGTTTTAAGTTATTATAACACAGTGCTATGTTTTGTTAAAAAAAGGAATTCAAAAGTTTTATACTTAAATTGAATTTATTTTTGTCTATATTAATTATTTTAAGCTTTAAGTCTCATAATTTTATTTAAGCTTTAACCAAGTCTTATTTTTTTGAGTACTTAATAATTTCTACAAAACCAGGTTGTTTTGTCAATACCGATTATGTGCAGAAATAATTACCAAGTTTTAAAAATGGAAATTGGCTTCACTTCACCATATGTAATTAAATATTTCAAGGCTCTAAAAATTATAAATGACCTAAACATGCTATTATTCTGATATAATGGATCAATTCGAAGCACTTTTCACGGATGATATTTAAAGAAAAATTAGGCATTGTTTCAATTATCTTGGAATAAAAATCTGGTATGTAAAAAATACAATGGCTAATAAAGTACTTTAAAACAATGACCAAATTCTTAATGAAGAGTGTACCTTTAAAAATACAACAGCAGCTCCTGCACAAGGCCAGGGTTTATCCCTAATTTTATTATTTGCACTAATTTTCTCCGTTCCGACCTAAACACTTCAGAATAAATTTGAAGCAATTTTGCACAGTTTAGATTTCCTTGTTTACAAATACCCTAAGTATAAACTGCAACTATTTGTCGATGCTTAAATGTGGCCTTTGCTAAACGTATACTAAGAGATGGATACTATACCAAGACACCAGAAACGACATTTTGCCCACGCAATGCCAGAACCCGACCTATATTCTTAGTCCTATATAACCCTACCCACCTGTATTTATTCTTCGTATTTAAGAAACTGTAAAGGACAGACAACTTTTAGGTCTACTTCAGGGGGTTGCCCACGCAATGTCATAACCTCCCCTGTATCCAAAGTCCTATGTAATCCCATCCCTCCTAACTTATTCCTCATCTTTGAGTAATTGTAAAGGATGGACGACTCTTTACATCTATTTCAGGCACGCCATCTTGCCCACTCAAGGCCAGAAATTCCTTTATATCTTTACTCATATATAATCCCAACCGCCCTAACTTACTACTCTTCTTTGAAAATGATGAACGACTCTTTACGTCTACTTTAGGCACACCCTCTGGCCGACGAAATGCCAGAAATCTCCCTATATCCTTAGTCCTATATAATCCCAACCACCCTACCTTACTCCTCTTCTTTGAGAATGATGGACGACTCTTTACGTCTACTTTAGGCACACCGTCTGGCCGACGAAATGCCAGAAATTTCCCTATATCCTTGGTCCTATATAATCCCAACCACCCTACCTTACTTCTCTTCTTTGAGAATGATGGACGACTCTTTACGTCTACTTTAGGCACACCGTCTGGCCGACGAAATGCCAGAAATTTCCCAAAATCCTTAGTCCTATATAATCCCAACCACCCTACCTTACTTCTCTTCTTTGAGAATGATGGACGACTCTTTACGTCTACTTTAGGCACGCCGTCTGGCCGACGAAATGCCAGATATTTCCCTATATCCTTGGTCCTATATAATCCCAACCGCCCTAACTTACTCCTCTTCTTTGAGAAACTGTAAAGGATCTACTTCAGGCACGCCGTCTTGCCCATGCAATGCTAGAACCTCCTTTATATCCCTAATCCTAGATATCCCCATCTACCTATCTTTGTTCCTCGTCTAATAAGGGCTTCTAAAAGATAAATACCACTTTAGGTCATTAAATCAGCGACCATGAACATTTGATATAACAGTGGCACGAAAAATGGGTATCGCGAAATATGAGTACAGGAAGAACAATAGCATTTGACGAGGGTTGGTGGTAACTTCGATAAATGAATAAAACGTGCAAACCAATCTCCCGATCTCCCCCAGAGTGTATACCTCTAAACTAGAGTAAAACGTGCTTAAAGCGGAACCGCAAGGGACCGAAAATATTATCGGCATTGGACTCTTTTCGCAATATACAAATTGCATTATTTAAAGTCATAAATACTGTAATAATTTTAGTTCCTGCAGTACAATAGGATCACATACCTTTTAATAAGAGAAGCTGTTGATTATAGAGATAATATGTTACAGTATTTAGTTCTAATAAACTAAATCACTACACCACACCTTTGACAAATATAAATAAAGCAGGCACTATCCAAGACACTATCTATTTTAAATAAATTGAAACCAATTATGTTTACACGAAAGTTACTCTAGTTCATATTATTCTCGTTTTCCCCTAAAGTCTAACAAAGAAACTTTCCACTTTTACGTTACCATATCCGATTGGATACAGTCCTTTACAGAGTACTATTGTACATCTCTTAAACTCTGTAAGAGGTATTCATGAGTACATATCTTTGTTTGGACCTCCAATCCTCTGGGTTCTTCTTCTTCGTCCCCGTCGACTACGTACTCCTCGTCTTCGCTTTCGGTAGATCTGGTGGTAACTAAAAACACTGTAGAAGGGTGGCACCTCAAGATCAACTACACATTTTTGAACCCTAAACCAAGAGGAAAAGACGTCGTTTATTGTTTGAAAAACGAGGATGAAACTAAGACTCATATGTACATGAGACTGGAGTTGCACTTAGAGGGAAAGAAAAGATGAACAAAATACTGAAGACATTATGCATTATTTAAGATCTCTTTCCTACATTTCAAACAATGGATTAGATCAAACCAAAGAAATCAGATGATAAGATCAAATGAAATGATCGATTGGCAATGTAGATACATTTTTTTAAAATTAAAAATATAAAAAACAAAAAAATGACAAGGTAAAAGCTGATTTTAAACCGACAAAGTGATATCGTTATCATTTAGTCAGTCCAAAGTCTGGGAAAGTGTGATAGAAATCAGGTTTAATAAATAAGGTTTTAAAGGTTCACCAATCCCTTAAAAAACTAAGCGACCTCTTTGTTTAGCTCAGAGGTAAACTCATTTATGTAGTGCAATTATTTTAAAAGATCCACGTACACCTAAATGTTATACTGATTTTTTGCCGGTCACAATGCTCTGACGTCATAGCTTACTTTCTTATCTGTCAAAACGTGATCCGTACTCATCTTTCTCAAGATTCTCTGTGTACGCATATTCAGTTGTACTAATTTTCCATACCTAATATTCCATATAATGACATTACCATTGCAGGTTAATGCTACCGTTTCTATCCTACCTAAAGATATGTTGGCTTGCTCTTACCTAAAACCAATGTTTTCTAACCTTTGCAGACCAGAATATTCATAGGCCTACTGAACGTTCGCATTAGTGTTGCAAAAACAAATCAAAACTAATGCATAAAACATTTATTGAAATTTTTATACAATTTCATATTTATAATGTCTGTAATGTAAGTTATTAATTACTCAGTATCTCTATAAATAGCTTTGTACCGCCTCTTGAAATATAACATCCAGTTGGTTTTGATATTTGTTTCCTGAATTAAAATGATGGCAACTAAATAGTGAATACTATATCATATATATATATATATATATATATATATATATATATATATATACATATATATATACATATATATATATATATATATATATATATATATATATATATATATATATATATATGCCACACCGGGTAGCCTTCAAATGACCAAATTTCGATAACTGAAAATCTACATAGAAAGTTGCATTATGAAATCATGTTTGGGGACTACAGAGAAATCTCTCTTCTGCTCTTTTGAGAAACATTTTCTTACATAAACAGGCATAAAGGAAATTACGCACTTTTTATAATGATTAACTCTTTCTTTTCTATTTCAAGGTTATTTCAGTTTGTTTAGTGGTGTTAAATCACACATAATAACACATAAACAGTAGTAGTATAAACACACAATAAGGAATAATTATCAAAACCATTGCAAGAAACCTATTTAGAAGAAAACGTAGCTGTGTTGTAGACGGTACAGATCATCGTAATATCAAGAGAAAAACTAGTGAGAGTCTAATCTACTTATTATACTGATGTGTTTCGAAAGTGTTGTTTCATTGACAAAACCTGATTGCCGAAGTACACAACCACCCTTACACCACCATACTGTTAAATATCACACCTGCAACTTTGAGTGAAAGCCATCAGTAGCAAGTAAGCTTTTTCAGTGAAATGACATTTTAGATAAAGTTGCTAATGTTTTCACGTAGTTTTTGATCTGAAGATACTAAGCTTTTAATCTTACTTCTTAATTAGTCACTAAGTAAGAAACAAAACAAAACCTTTTCGTTTAAATAAATACGGTTGATTTGTGGTACCTGATTCGCAAATCAACCGTATGTATTTAATTAATAGTCACTGTGATCGTAAACAAGGTTAAAACAAAACATTTTCTTTTGAGACAAATTTTGAATATAGAGTTTATATTCAAACAATAGAAAATATTGTAATGTTACAAAAGGCATAAAAATGTAGTCTAAAATAAACATAATAGGTGTCCAATTACCCTGTCACGTGGGCGAGGGCGGACGACTAGAACCTCAAGACATAGCGCTCGTTTGAAATTTTGCTCACTTTAGACATATATTTTTGGACATATTATTATTTTATATAGGCCTATTTTTATTTTTATTATTAAGACATTTTAATTAATATTATTATATTAGCCATATTTTTACATTATTAATATTTACTGTTATAAAGAAATATACATTGCTAGGAGGAATATTGATATTTATTTTAATAAGTAATTAAAAGTATTTTGCATTTTGATTGATTCACCTGTATTGCTAAATACAACATTTTGGGATTCCTACTCTCTGTACTTGTCATCGGTCGGAAATGTCTTTTTTAAACAGATTTTGTATTAGTTTTGTGTTTTGTTTTGACAATGTCTTTTTATAATGATTAAAGGTAAATATTTGTTAATAATAATAAAGTGGCGATCCCCCTTATTTCCCCTCTGTTACTATATTCCTGTCGTGTTCACTGCCGCCAATTGAGTTCCGTTCCGTACCAACCTACTTGTCGGTTGTCAGTGGTGAATATTCTTTTTCGATGGTGTCTTTTGTGTTAGAACTGAGACGGGCTTCAATGCTAGACGGGTTCGTGCCTGGCGATCTACTTGTTTCTCCTCTGTTTCTATATTCCTGTCGTGTTCACTGCCGCCAATTGTCTTCCGTTCCGTACCAGCCTTTTTGTTGGTTGTCAGTGGTGAAGATTCATTTTCGGTGGTCTCTTTTGCTTTAGGACTGAGACGGGCTTCATTCAGAGCAAACAGAGCTTCAGAAGTATTACAGTGGTAAAGATAAAAATCAACTTCAACTGAAAAAAAAACAAAATGCTTTTCAACGTAAAGCTGACAGAAGAAAGTTGTCTATTTTGGTTTTCCCAGCTTAAATCAAAAGCACTTGAATTATGTTCACGATTGTGAAAAAAATCGGTCTGATTATTGTTCACTGCAACGTTACTTCTATTACAGTTATGTTGTTTTAATTTTTAAATAGCAATTATAAGATGTTACGGAAGAAAACTAATTTAGTTTGGCCATAAAATTGAAATACTCTTTATAAAAAATAAAATAAAATTACACTGACCATAATTAACACTTGCAAAAGATACTATTTCAGAAAAGTAACTGACGACTTACAAAAATACAGTTATGGATTGTATTATGTGATTTGTCGAAAAATTTGAACAGTTTATACATTTATGAAATCGGGTCCCCACAATTTATTTGTATAGCATTCAAAACCAAATACGCAAGTTTCTACATTTAATACTTAAAGGAAAACGAACTTGTGAAAAAGTAATACATCGCCTAGTACCTTCTAGAAATAATGCGAATAGAAATTACTGGTAGACGCAAGCAGATATATAAAGGATGCCCTATGCATAAAGAATATTAGCGTTTGCAATATAACGAAAAAAGCAAATATTTAGTAACAGTGACCGTGGGTGTTAAAGGATAAAGAGACTATTATTTATTATAAGACTCTATTTATAAAGAATAAACTCTGGTTAAATAATAATAAATAATACCCATAAACCTAATTCTAGAAGCATAACATAGGCCTATGCCTTAGAAGAGGGTTACTTGGTCACCGAAACCTATGTTCATCAGGTTAAAATAAAAATATTTGTGGTTACAGGTCGTTGTGTATTATATATTACTTATTATCATACCTAATTAAAACATTGTTTGGACGCCTGTATAAGTGTTGAGTGTGTAAATAATAGCAGCGTGAAAGTGTGTGAAATAATAAATAGTTATTTAGCCTTAAACGGCTCAAGACTCATAGTAGCTGGTAATCAACGTTAAAAAAAACTTTTGGTTTTAAATTAGTAAAATAATCGACATACTCCAAAAAAACATTAAAAAAACACTACTAAGAAAAGACCACATGCTGGGTATACGAAATGTTTGATAAGATTTGTGTCTGTGGAAACACGAAATTTTGTTTCATTCAAAATTGTTAAACCTATGCCTGTTTATACATTTGTTTATGAATAAACAAATAATATAAACAAGTAATATATGTTTACTTGGGTTTAATTGCATTCTGGGCTACGAGAAGGAATTTTACCCTGAAGTACTTGATACATGATATAAATTTATATGATGTTTAAAACTATTTCTTCAGTTTATTTTCAACTGAAAATATTATATATGAAGTCAGAATGAATTTTATATATATATATATATATATATATATATATATATATATATATATATATATATATATATATATATAGGAGTCTATTGTACCTGATTTACTCCCATTCTAATCTCTTTTGCCCCTCAGTAAATGTGTAGTGTTAAATATAAATATAAACAAATTTACCTCCTCTAAAATACAAGTTATTGTAGTTGAACATGGAATATGTTCAAAATATTAGGTTTTCGGCTTGTATCTATTTGCGATTATTTGATTCCAAAATGTGTTTTCGTTGAGGTTTCAATCAAATAAATAGCATATTTCGAATTGATTTTCGCAGACATTAATTTTGTGTATTTTTTTAAATACAGAAACCCAACTTAAATAAGCATTTTTACTACAAGTAATTTTACAGGCTACAAAATGAAATTATTGAGCAATTGGAGACCGATTTCTCTTTTTTTCCATTTATTGCCAATAAATTTCCAAATGAGTAAAATACAGTAAATTGTTTATAAATTAAAGGAATACGTAATTATTTAATAATTTGTCTAAGTACAATATTCCTGATAACAGATAACACAAACAAATTACTTTAGAAATATTACTACAAACTAATTGAATGGTTTAATTGATAAATAACATTTAATATTTGAGTCAAAATTTGAAAAATTCATAAATAGGTTTTAAAGAGGCAAGTAAAATAATAAACCAAAATATATATTGACAATCATAAAACATAGCCAAGTTACTCAATAAATCTTCTGTTTGCATAAGTTTACACTTAATAACGAGCCAATCATAAAGCTTTCATGCGTACGTCTCGGTTTATTCAGCTGCAAGTGGGTATTCCTATTGGAAAATACGTTTCCATTGTGACCCGAGGAAGATGGAATGTATTATATCAATCCTACAGTTTAAATAAGAAGATATATACTTGGGATCAAGAGAAGTAATTTGTGTGACCGAATAACAAAGCATATTCATCTAACTCTTTTGAAAACAATCTGAAAATTAAAAATAAAATTTTTAAAAAAATATTTGTTATATTTCCAAGTCATATTTTGGGAAATATTTTATATTTACTTATAAAATAACAAGATTGTTTTTGACGCGTTTTTGGTATAACAGTCATCAATTAGATAGACTATAAACATTCTTCATATACTATTACCTCATTAAGCATTTATTGTATTAGGAAATATTGAAAGCGATATTACTGTAAGATACAAACACATAGAGTTACTGAGTTTATTAAAGAATATTCATATAAGCCATTCATTTTACACCCATACACAAGAGTAGTGAAAACGATTTGTGTCCATTCGTTTAATCATTTCATTTCATAATAACACAAAACCGGCTTTCGTAAGTAGGAAGAGGTAAAATGTTTATTTTTAACTATTTGTCGTTGATAATTCAGGTGTCAATAACTACTAAACAAAAGACAAAAACTATATTTCTTGTTTAAATGCATACGACCCTAAATATTTTCTTCCACGCTACTTAATAGATCATTTAAAAATTTTCTCGAAATTAGAAAAAAACTTTTAATTGAAATATCTGTTACGTGTAAAGATTTGTAAAAGCAGAAAACATTTCGCAGTGTGAATAATTTTAATTGGTGTCATTAAATCAGAATTCAAAAATTTTTAGTGTTCTATTTATTAGAATTCCTTATTCAATGGTTATATTGTATTAGGGCGTGGCTAATGATAAGGATAGTTCGTTAGGACCGCGATCTATTCTGAAGCGAAGGACTAGATCTATATATACACGTGTAGTGGCAGGAGAAGGCACCATTGATCTTCTAGACATCATGAGTAACTTGCCGTTCGTCTTACTTGCCGTGTTTGTAGCGAGTGTGGCTGTAAGTACTATTTGTATTCTGGTTTAGATTAACAGCAGTTCATAATTTAAATTTAATAAAAATAAATTGCATAATTTAAAGTTTTAAATACAAATAGTATTGAAATACCAGTTTTTTAATTGAAATCATTTATATTTATTATATTGAAAAAAATAAATATAAAGTTAAAAATATGTTAAAGATCAATATTAAACATACACACACACACACACACACACACACACACACACACACACACACACACACACACACACACACACACACACACACACAAACACACACACACACACTCACTGCTAAAGGCAACTGATTTTGTAAAGTAAATTGAATAAATTAAAAATTTACTTGTATAATTTTATTAAATTTTTATTCCTTTGTTATTTATATAATTTACGTATTTCTTTTTAAGTATATTTTGACCATATTAATACCTTCTTTTACTCTATTATTTCTAATTTAAACATTATAATATAACGCGTCCTGTACATATAGCCTATCGTTATACTAAATTAACGATGGAGCAATTATTTAGCATACGTTTTATACATCTCATTTCTTAAATAACTATAGTGAAAATCAAATGAAATTATTTTATTCACTTTTTATCAGAATAGTATTATTTCTGCCACTTCTAAAGAATTTTAAAAACTCAAGTTGCTTTCAAATTATTCAACTCGTGGAAATGAGTCTTCCATAATGACGACTGTCCTTATTAGGGCAGTGTATACCTTATTCAAATGTTTAATGAATAAAATCAAATAATTCCTTTATTCGATAAAAAAGATTTACTATTTATAACAATCTTTTTTAATTTAATTTCACCTAACAACTATCTTGTTCTAACGTCCGAATTTAGTAATAAAATGCATTTCTAATATTTTTAAACTGGTAATTACTTAGTAAGACCTGTCTTAGTTTCAAATTTTCATTTATTGAGATCATACGAAATGTCCGTAATGAAACACAAATAATTTTAGTTGGGCAAACATTTCATATTTGTTGTACTCTATCTATTTGTATTATTAATTATACATTTACTTCTAATACAGTTCTTCTTTATAACCTAAACTTTATTTTTAATATATTTAAAACATTTTGTTAAAAATTAGTAATATTACTTAGGCCTACTATATCGAATTGTGGTTTAACAAAAACTTACTCTAAATATGATACAACAAATATTTTATATAGATTATTTTATTATTCGTTTTGGTGATGTTTGTACTGTTTACCAACGAAAAGCTTTGAATAAAAATTATTAAATATTTCTTGAATTTGAATAGCCTCAGTGGTTTTTTATTACTATACAAAGAAAAATGTATAGGTATATATATATATATATATATATATATATATATATATATATATATATATGCTGATACATATTCCTTCAAGGACGGAAAAATATGACGAAATGTTACTATCTGGAGTACATCCATTCACTCTGCAGTCCATAAATTCGCAGTTCCGACTTTTCGCTAGAATCTCATCCAGCATTAACGAGGTGAACCCAACAACAGTAGAAGAGCGAGTGAATATATATACATTTTTCTTTGTATAGTGAAAAATATATATAGTATTGTATAGTGTGTTTATATATATATATATATATATATAGATATATATATATATATATATATACTTTCTTTCATAATGACCTAATAATCCAAAAATGCAAATTTACCTGATGATGTATTTCTGAAGTAGTGATGAGTTGGATGGCACGTAAAAAGTCATATTTGGGGCCGCTTTCATGTTTCGTCTATCTTTAGTCTTTTGGGATGGTCCTATGTTACCAATCCAGGATAACCGGATGCCATCCAGGTTGTTAGAAAGTCCGTTGAAGCGATCTGTTTACCTCTTATATGTCACGTAAATAGACATTACATTTCGTCAACTTCTATACGACTATTGGTTCCTCCGTTGGAATCCAGCTTGTTCCTTACTTTGGTGAAAAGATCTTATTACTGCGTACATGTTACGTAACTTTGCATTACATTTCGAACATTTGTAGTTTTTGGGGCCAGGCCTACATTAATGCTCTAGTATCCCCCATTAGCAATCAGATATTTCTTTGTTATCTGAAGATATGTGCTTACCTCTTGCATGGTACATATCTTTGCATTATATTTCATACATCCGTAGTCCTTAAGGTTAGGTCATTCGTTGCCGCTGCAGAATCCCCTGTCGGCACCCAAGTTCTTCCTAACATTGGTGAGGAGATCTGCTAACACCATCTATCCAACATTACATTTGGTCCATTTCTAGTCCTTAGGGTTAGGTCCAACGTAGGGGGGCTATTATCATATTATATATATATATATATATATATATAGTATGGAAGAAAAAAAAGTTTCTGTACATTTACAGGAACGTATAATAGCTTAACAAATTAGTAAACGTCAACTTATATTTATATTCTTTCATAGTTTTTTAAAATACTCTAGGTATTTTCTGGTTCAGCAATCTACTAATGTTTATTATATTGTTTCTCATTTGTTTGTGCAGTGATTTATAACTATTTTTTCACGTTAATAATTTAATAAATGAATTAATAATAATGTAAATTTACAGTTGTAAACAGTCACACCAGATCCAAAGGGTGAAACAACTAGGAATTATGAATATGGAAAGCCTGAACATTCGTCTTTGGAGCCATTGGTAAATACCGTACTTGGTTTAATTGCTATTGACTCTCTGTCTTTGTGTTTGTTTGTTTGTGTTTGTGTGTGTGTGTGTGTGTGTGTGTATTTGTGTGATTGTGTGTGTTGGGAGTTTATGAATTTACTTTTATTTGGGCGTGTGTGTATTTTACTTCTAATATATCACAAAACCCCCTTTGAAACAGTGTGTTTCCTAATTAAACATTGGTTTCGTTAATGCGTACCTTTGTTTTGTTTCAGAGGAGGAGAAACTTGTTCGAGAAAAAACTAAGGAGTATTATATTAAGTTCAATATACAACATAAAGATATTCGTTTTGAGTTGCTTGGAAGGCACCTCTTCACTTACTAATAAGACAGTGAAAAATTTGCATAATATTTTAACCAAATCCAGTATTAATTTGAAACATTTGGTACTTTTCAAGGCTTCACCAATTATTAAATTGACTAATATAAATTTTGCAAATGCTAAGCGACTTGCGAAACACTCTGCCATCAAAGTTACTGGTTTCTTTAACAAAATTAATAATAATATAGAAACATTTAGCGATGGGTCTTTAGAAGGTCTCCAGAGGTACGCTAATACTCCCTTGGATAAAATTAAAAGCTTCTTTAAAATTCTGAGAAAAACGGTAAATGATTTGAGCAAGAAAATTAAGAATAAAGACTCAGTTAAGTTGAGCCTAAAGAGAATCTCTGTACTACACGACTCCACCATTAAGATATTTACTGACTTTAGAAATTCAAACAAGAAGGACGTAGAACGCTTAGTAACAAATTGCAGAGCAGAAACCCAGATTGTCGAATTGTACTGCGTTAGTCAATTTGACGCAGTATCACAGTTTATTAGCCGCGGGGAAAAATTTTATAACTTCCTAAAGAAATTTAAAACTAAAGCCCCGAAGAGGTTTCAAAATTTAATTTTAAAGTTTCATTCAGAGGTTACAAATTCTAAGAAGGCTGTAAAAAAAAGTGAAACAAAAACGAGTAAAAAATTAATAAAATTTATGGAAAAGATTTATCACACGAGCCTGAGGGCCAAAATATGTATTTCAGTAGCAAAGCCGACGAGTTTATAAAGGCTGCCAATAAGGTTTTCGATGTGAGTATCATCTTGTTTTATGTTTTCAAAGAATTTCATTGTTTTTTTAAAGTGATTTTTGTTGTTTTACAGAACTATAAGTGTGTACTTTTGTGTTCTTTTTAGTCTTTAAGTACTAGAAGAACTCGCCGTTTTTAATTTTAAAATAATTTCTAAAAAAAAACATATTTAGGCACAAATACTTAAAAGTTAGAGTATCATAAATTCGTGATTTTTGTTTTTTAGTATGATTCAAACGTTACCGATATTGTTTTACATTTTTTCTGTGATTCAAACATTATTCTTACCTGTCATTACCATAAAGCCAAAGTAACATAAGATAATGGCGTATAAGGTTAAAACTTCTTCAAAGTGAACTTCAAACAAAAACTAATTAACATTTTACTTTCAGATTATGCAATTGTTCGAAATAATAAATTGTTATAATATAATGTTACAGGAAGAAGAGGCAGATCAACGGAAAATTCACAGTGATACAATGAAGGAGATAAAAGCTTATATTCAAAAGGCCAAGAAGGAGAGACCTTAACAATATATTGCTATTATTTGCTGAACCATGTAACCAGTATACAATTACATAGTATACCTGAGTGCTATATATCCATTATACTATAATATATAACTATTTTATCTGATATGTATGTATCCATTATACTAACTGTAATGTAGCCAAAGTATCAATTATAATTTAATAAATAGCTATTATATCGGAAATCTATATTTGCAAATTGTTAAAATAAATAACCAAATTTATCTGAAACCTTTGTATCCATTATGCTATAATAAATACATAGTAGGTATCTGAAAGTGTATTGAATGTAATTTTGTTCTATTTCCATTTCTTTGTGAATATGAGAATCCTTCAGTTTTTTTCGATGTTGTTTCAATAAAATAAACACATAATTTTAGAATTGTTTTTGCCATAAGTTTCTTACTTCGTAAATGTTAATTGCTTGCATTAACAAGTACAACATCATGTAGTTTTCCATGGTGTATTTCCAAGGTATCGCATCTAGGAATGCATTTCATTGCTATTATGAGATATGGAATATGTTATTTACTTTTTTTTTAAATGGTAAACAAACTAACATAGACACATTTTACTATAAGCAATCTTTTTGGACTCTAAAATCAAATAATAACCACTCTGGGACCGATAGTGTTTTCTTCATCTCTATATTTTGCATCTAAAATTTCATCGGTGTTATAACGAATTATTTCTGAAGTTTAGGAATACGTATGAAATAATTATATAATTAGGCCAACCGCATGATTATTTTAAAAATCAAGTTATTATTAGGATTCATAAGGGTCGTATTTGAAGACAGTTCTTTTAGACGGATAATCTTGCCAAAGCATTTAGAATGACCCAGTACATTAGCGCAATTAGATGAATAATTTCTCAGTATGGAGGAAATTAAGATCTGTTTGTGGTACTTCCATTCCGCTTAGATATTGCGCTGATGCAACCGAATGGAAGATCGATCACACACAGTGCCGATATAGATAATGTACTTTGAACGTCATTTTCTAACTTATCTTCTACTACAGCTTATAATAGATTATTCCAAACTTATAAACTGAAGGAAGAAGCAATACCTTTTACTGTTGAATTGTCTAGAGATTCTTCTTTGAACATTCCGTTCTCTATTGGGTAGTAGGAATCAGCTCTCTCGTCAACGAAAGATTTTGCACCAGGTTCTGATTCCATTGTTTGCTCTACGATAAAACATCTATCATCATCGACAAAATAAGTTATACGTCTGATATACATTCGTTTATTCGAGGATCAATGTTTTCCCTACGCATGGTTACAAGCGACAGATTTTCCTCTTTTAAAAACAGGTAAAGACACAACCAATCCCTGTAGCGAGCTTATTTGCAACTAACAGTGTGGTTTCAGGCAAGGCCGAGAATCAGTTGACCAATTGCTATTGTTAGAAGCTGTTATTGAAAATGGCTTTATCTTGCGTCAAACACATCCTACTGTTTTCTTCGACTTCGAGAAGAGGAATTCTGAAAACTTTAAAATCATGGATATACAGGGCAAACTCTTAGCAATCATCGTTAATTTTCTGTCAAATAGGTCTTTTCGAGTTCATATTCAAATAGTTTCAAACAGGAGAATTGTGTACCGCAGGTTAGTCATTACCGTTATTTGCTATACTAATAACGCCATATTTTCCATTACCATTAATAGTATAACTGGTAATGTACGGTTTACTGTTCCCTATTTGTAGATTCTCTCTCTCTCTCTCTCTCTCTCTCTCTCTATATATATATATATATATATATATATATATATATATATATATATATATATATATATATATGTAGAATATCAAATATGTTTTCCTGTTAGAATTATTTTTAAGATTAAATAATATACACTAATTACAGGAATAATTCATTGAATAATACATTCAAAGCTTTTCGTTGGTTGACATTACCAACATCCTCAGGAATTACAATACTAAGAATGATAAAAGAACTGTCTAATAAATATGAAGCTACTAGATAAAGCATTACACAGTTGCCAAATCTATTACAATATTGCCAAACCTATTCCACTGCTGCCACAACATTATATACATTAAATACAGTATGAAACTTAGAACGTATTTGAATTTGTTCATCTATCAATTTGTTATCAATATTATGCTTGTAAATTTCAAAAGCTTCACATACGTTCATTTTTAACCCTTTATTTATTTCTTTTATAATTTTCATATTATTTATATTAGGAAACATATGATTATTATTAATACAATGGGTAGCGAAATTAGGCTTATAAATATTTGGTTTTAAAAAAGCATTAAAATGTTCTTTATACCTTTCTTTCAATTTTTTCTTTGTTTGTCCTATATAAACTTAATTACAAAATTAACATTCTAATTTATATACTCCATTTTTCTCATGTATAGGCCTACTATTTATATTATTATTATCATTAATTATATTTATTATTTTATTATTAGTTCTATATGCAATTTTTATGTTTTTATTAGTAAATAATTTGGAAATATTTTTTATTTCAAAACCAGTGTAAGTAAAAGTACTCCATACAGTATTATTATTATTACTACTATTGTAATGAATATTATTTTTTATTTGTTTTTGTAATATATTATAATTTAATTTATCTACTGTTTTCTTTTTGTAACCATTTTCTATGGCTATCTGGTATATTATGTTTTTTCCGTCATTTTATTTTCATTGCTCATAGGAATTTTATTCATTCTATAAAGAAGATTATATAAAGCAGTCATTTTCTGATTATATGGATGGTTGGAATAATTAGGTATTATGTGTTTGGTTTGTGTAGATTTACGATAAATCATATATTCTAAACTCGTTTCATTTCTAATTATTGTGATATCTAGGAAATTTATTTTACCATTATTTTCCATTTCATATGTAAAATCGATACTATTATTAATTTTATTTATTTCATCTAATATATTTACTAAATTAATATTATTATTATTTGATACATATATAGCCCACATCCACCTACCAAATCCAATGCCCAATTTTTATCATATTTTTTTATAATTGCATTTATATTACTATCTATTTCTTGTAAAAATATTTCAGAAACTATACTAAAGGAGAACCCATACCTAAACCATCTTCCTGTCTATAAATTTTATTATTATATGAAAAATAGATTTGATTTAATATTAATTTCAATATATTAACAATTTCTAAAATTAATTTTTTATCTTTCTCATATTGAGAAATTTTAGATTTTATTATTTCAATAGTTTCTTTGATAGGAAAGTTAGAATACATATTTTTAATATCAAATGATATCAATTTCGTATTTTTATCTATATTGATATGATTTAAATGTTCAAAAAGATTAATTGAATTAATAATAGTATAATTATTATTATGTTTTACTTTATCCTTAAGAATACTGGCTATAATTTTTGATATTTTGTAAGATGGAGCATTTATAAAATTTATTAAAGGTCTAATTGGCTTATCTATTTTGTGGAGTTTAATAAGTCCATTCATTATCGGAATTTTATGATTATCATTTATATAATTATGAAAATTATTTTTATTAAATAATTTATAAGATGTGTTTATTATATTTTTTATTTCATTTTGAAATTTTCTAATAGGATCTTTATCTAAAATACAAAATTTATTTTCATTTATATATTTTTCTGTTTTGGCAATATGTTCATTTTGATCAATTATTTACAATAGCATTACTTTTGTCTGGTTTTACCGCAATAAAATTATTATATTGTAATTATCGTTTAATATTAATAATTTCTGAATATTTTTTCTTGTATGAAACATTAACCTCAATGTTTTTAATAATTTTCTTTAATTCATATGTATATTATTTAATCTTAAGTATATAAATATATATATATATATATATATATATATATATATATATATAATATATATATATATATATATATATATATATATATATATATATATATATAATTTATTTTATTATTAAACTCGGAGGTATTTTAAGGATGTAGAGCACTTAGCTGCAGCCTTTGTACTTCCCATCGCTACCACAGGACTAGCTTAGTGGATACCTACCTCTTTGTAGAAACCATGTACCCACCGGATGATAAACCTTCTGATATCTTCTGGTCTACATATCTGCCAGCCTAACCACTTTCTCTGTGCAGCTCCCAAAGCAGAGCATAAATTGAGACAAATTCCTCGCCTGGAAGTTGCATTATTGTTTATGGGAAACTTTGTTTTCTCTTACATGATTTTAGTAAACTAAGCTATTTTTATTTACTAACACAGAATGTATATGATTTTTTATCTTATTTTCAGTTTTGCAGAGTATGAAACCTTTTAAAACAGTCTCCCGAATGAAGTCCTGGTTTCCTGCTTAATGTTTTGCAGTAAAAAACTGTTTCCCTTCTGCCTCCTTTTATATTCCTGTTACTGCAAACTGCACAATCCTTAGAGTTACTTTTATTATTAGAATAAATTTAATGTAATTTCCCATTCAGTCTCTCTTCCTTGTCAGTAGTTAATGGCCGACCACTCTTACTACACAGATTATTCCTGATATCACCAATGAGTTCCCTCGCCAAGTTTTGGCGAAACCATTTTTGTTTAACAGGATTTTCTCTCCTTTCCTTTTTTTTTGTTATTATAGATAACAAAACTGCTTACTACAGCTACATCTAAGACAGTCAGAAAAACATTTTCCTCCACCATTTATTTGTTCGTCTCGTAAAACTGCACGGTTCATTATAGTGATCAGCTAAATTTACACTACCTATAAACTGGTTATATTTACAAATACCTGTTGGTTTAATTATTTTCTTTATGAAACTGAACTACATTCTAATAAATCAGGATCAAATAAAAGATCAGGAATTTCAGAATCACTAATTGCATGTGAAGCCACAGCAAACTACGAGTAAACAAATAACCAAAACTGTAGCCTACTTGCAGCTTATAACATAGTGGCAAACTAGATTTTGTGATGACTCACATATTCATAAACATTTTCAACTTAGTTCAAATTATTGTCAACAGAGTGTAGCTCCAAACGGTAAAAGTTTGAATGTCGTGGGCTTCGCCGTAGTTGAGTTATAGGCATATGAAAATCATGTCGGATGACTCCCACATACGAGTAAATTGCAATATATGCTAAGAGAGGCTCCCCCGACAGTCGAGTGCTAAAGGTTAATTAGGCTTATTGATATAGCTTAGGTTCTATACAAAAACAGTAACAAATAAGTACAAAATTCCAATATCAGTCTGTGAAGTTAAAATAAAATTGTTAGATCTACATACAAAAATACAAGATTTCATTTTCAAAACAAGGCAGTTTATTTGTTCCTCAGAGGGACAAAACAAAAATTTGCCACAAATAACTAAGTTACTATAGTTACAGCAATATGGCTGTAAATTATGTTTGGCATTGTATTAGATATTTTATGACATTAAAAAGAACTGAATTATTCATTACTGAATGAAGAACTGAATACAAATGATTCATTATGTTTTTAATATGTAAAGTTCCTGAACATAAATCATACTGTTGAGTGTTTTAAACATTCAGATATTTAAAAACACTGATTTTATTAATATGTGTATCTTGTTGGCAAGCTTATTAGGAGTAATATAAAATTGTAACAAATCAAATCTTGATACCAATAACTCTGTAACACTGAGATTACGAAATGTAGTTTAAATGTATCCTAAGACTGATATCAATAATAACAAACCGTCAACCATTTATTCTTAAAAATGATTTTCAGTGACAAAGTCATCATCATCATGATTATAGCAAGTACAACATCTAAACTATAATGGTTTCATCAGAAATGCTATCTCATTGATCAGCTTATCGACCCTTTGATTAGCATTCACGTAGCAGTACGTGATATCGCACTACGGACAGCGGAAGCATTGTCATATATGAACGTTCAAATATTTCTCCCAGATTAGCATTGCCGTATGTTTACCATTTTGATTTCTGTGTATTGTACAGCACTCTAGGTTTAATATTTGATATTATCTGGACAATAAACACACAACAGAGCACATAGTCACCATTCTTTTATGTGCAAAGTCTATGGTTTGTCTCACGTGTTTACAGATTGTTGCATGATTTTGATACAAATAAATCACGCATTTCTAAACAAATTTGTTTTCTAATCGGAACCTAAGGAATTAGACTTATTTAAAATATTTTTTGATATAGATTTGACCAACGAAATTATTATGGAAATCAAAGAATATTATGATTTTGTGTATGAAAATAATACTTTGTCTGACCAAAACTGGAAACTGGACGGCTTCTAATGTTAACAAAATTTATACTTTCTTAAATATTTTCATAACAAATATTAAACATAGTGTAATAATTTACAAAATTAGGGAAAAATAAAGAAAAAAATTAAAAAATGTTTTAAAAATATCTTACTTTCAGAGGATTTATTAGGGCATGCATATGTTGCTAATCAAATTGATGTTCAGCTAATTAATAATTATTGTAAAATTGTAACAAATTGAATCTCAGTACCAATAATTATGTTTTACTGATGCTACTGAATGATTAGTTAAAATGTGTGTGAAGACTCTGACATCAATAATTAAATAATAATGAATAGTAACAATTTATTCCTAAAAACACTTTTTAATGGCTAAGTTATCATCATCATTGTTTTACCCAGCTAAACATCTAAACTATAACTGTTTTACCAGAAATAAAAATATTCTTATTTTTTTGAAAAACATAATTTTGGTAAGAAATTATTTTTTGCCCATTGAGGTAGTGTTATTTCCGCAAGGTCAGGACTATTGGCAGCAGTTGATCTTGGGAATTTTATAGACATTAGTTTGAAATATTGAGTAAAATCTTTATTTCTGGAAATAAATTTATTATTTTTTTTGTTATCTAGATTAAAATTTTTGTTACAATTAGTTAATACAAATTCATGAACATTTAATTATTATTTTTTTAATGTAAATAACTGAAAAAATGTTTTTAGTTTTCCTAAAATAAACATTACAAACTATCTATTTTATAAAAATGCAACTCTATTTTGTAAAAATAAAACTGCAGTGTAGTATACTATTACTATTACTATTACTCTTCACAGAAATATAATTTTGTCTGTATGAGTGTATAAATAAGGTATCAGGTAACGAGACCTGATGGCATACAGACTCACTCTAGTCTTCAATAATTTTATGATATATGGCATTCATAATATATTTGCCAAATAAGCAAAATAAAATAAAATACTCTGTTCAATTGAAATGTATGAGGAGGGTATGCCAACACCTAGTAGGCAAAAAAAAATTACATTACCAAATATCTGTTGTGTTTTGAGCAAAAATTATACTCTTGTTTTTGCATTCAGTTTAGGATAAGCGAATTAAGTCAGATTCGAGTATCCACCTCAATGGGTTGATAAATAAAAGGACTAATTTCTATTAAAGCTTCAAAAAATTAATCAAATAAGTAAGGAACTTTATCCAAGAAAATTAAATTTTCAATTAGTGTTGATTTTCTGTACAAACATAATTTTAATTGAACAAGAGCTGTAGCAGTAGCGTTTTATAGTGCTTCACTCTTTGAAGTTCCAACACCCATAAAAGTAAGTTTGTGCAAATCTGGCTTTTAGATATCTATGAATCCAAGGTACTGACCTGAACAAAATGAAAATATACTTATTTACAATTTTAGAAAAATAAATATTGTTTTTGTTTTTAAGAAATTTCTACACATACTTATTTTTATAACAACTCTTAGTTTAAACAAAATTATTTATGAAATATGCTAGCAAAAAACTAACATACTGGAATATAAAAACCAGTTACTGAAATGAGTAATTGAAAGGTTTTGTTCCAGACTAATAAAATACATTTCTAATTTCCTTACATGAAATATTATATTGCTTAATTGCTAATATTAATTTTGCTTAATATTGACACATTTACTTTTTTAGTGTGTTTTTACATCAAACACAAAGTTTCCTTCTGTTAAAATTTCAATTATACTAATGTAATTGTCAACACAAACATAAGCATCCAGATTGTTTGATTTATACAATCAATTCTTTATACCTCTATATACGGAAGCATGCGATTTTCATATTCCATGCCTTAATGCTCTGACATATCACTTGTCCCTTGCACCCAAATAACTCTAAACTTTTGAAAACATCAAATTTGGTTTATGTTTTCTTTCAAAACACAGGTCCAAGTTCTATAAATAAACCAAACTGTTAAACAAATTTTCATTGCAGACTTGTTTTTTGTCGATGTATTCAATCATTCTCAGCAATATTAATTTGCAAAAATCACACTTTAGACGTCTAATCATCACTCTCTATATATTATAAAATATTTGTAGTGTTTTATAGGAATTAATGGTAGCTTAATGTTTTCAAGCAATATTTAAGCTGTATAGTTGTCTACAAGCAACAGAATTCCATTTCTTGTGATACAAACTGTTGATCCAAACCTACAGCTCATTACAAAAAATGTCACTTGACGTCCAAGATTCTTTATTGGCACTATAGTCAACAGGATTAATATTCTTAACAAAGTTTTTTTTACTTACCATAACAAACGACTCTCTTTTTTAACTTCTGTTTACATTAGCAGATAAAAATACTTATCCTATCTTCATAACTCTCTACCAAAACATGTTTCACCTTTATATTTCAATATTATCAGGAGTTACTTATGGAAAATCCCAGATCCATCTGTATTAAAAAAATAGTTCTTTTAACCCATAATTTAAGTCAAACAATTTTGAGGCAGATACTGTTGTTATCTGTCATTATATAAAATTTCCTTGATTCTCCTGAAAAATGAGGCATGATTTGAATTTATCTAACTAGCCCAGAGTTCACAAAAAAAAGATGTTTAGGACTTCTTTTGAATTGAACTACAAAAAATTGAAATTTTCTTTTCTGTATTACATAATTGTCTGAATTGTTGAGTTAAACGTATTATAATTTATCACACATATCTTTTTTATTTTTTACACTTCACGTGTGTCTAATTACTATAACTTTTATTTGCATGGTAAAACCTTTTCACTTTATTGCATTGTTCTCTTACTTGAATTTAAATAGTCTTTTACAAGAAGATTTTACAATTAAAATAATGTATACTTATTAAAAATTAGAAAAGAAAGAAAAAGATTGGAAATAATTCCACAATCAAAAAACCGTAAAAATTATGGGCCTAGTCAAAGAATTTGAGACAGGTAAACTTCACTAAATTCGTATGACATGGCCTATTAATACTGTTATGGGGGAGCTACCAATTAAATGTTTTAACTGCTTAGAACACTATCCTGCAAACGTCAGAGAATATGAAATAGATAAAAAATAGAGGAGGTGTGTAAATACAATAGAAACTCTCAAACTCGACACAATGTGGACTTAAAGGTTGTCGAGTATAATAATAAAAATATATATTTAAGTTATTTATAAGCTATTTAACTAAGAGTATACGCTTATTTAGAGTATTAAAATTGTACATTTATTGATTTAGTATATACAACTATATATTTATATCATCATTTATAACTTATAATCAAAAAATTTTAAAAAAAACAATTTGAGACAAAAGGGCGAGTAGAATCTGAAAATACAGTGTTCATTACGATTATTACTAAAGTTGTTTATGCTGCTTATAAAAAGTCCATCGCAGTTAGTTATGGGAAGTTTTCTGTACACTAGAAGAAAAGTGTAAAAGTAAACTTACTGAAGTCGTTTGAAAAACCCTGTGATTGAAGACTGCTTTTTGTCTCCACACGGAGTCGCCTGAGGAACAGAATCTCCATTCCAGTCGCATTTTGCTGCACTAAGTACTGCAATGTCCCTTCCATAAATTTCACAGCCTCACTGTGGCTAACCTCTATTTCTTGTCGATCATCCTCTTGCTCTTCTTCTTCCGAATCGTCCCCTTCTACGTCACGCCCTTTGACAGCTGCGATGATTTCATCTTCTCCTAATGATACTGATGCTCCATCGAGATCCATCCATTCATTGACACATTGCTTGAAAGATCTTCACACCCTGGGATATTTGCATGAGTTCAATCAAGTCGCTACTTTCAGAATTGATTCCATCGTCACGTGACAAATCATTGCCTGCGTGATCTAGAAGTTTCCTTCAAGAACGAATGAGGGTTATGGTCTCAAGCTCGATCCAAGATTGAGAGACCCATCCAATGGCATCTAATAAATCGATCTTCTTTAGTTTAGCCGTTAGCTCCTCACCCGATTCCAAGGACAACACCAAAGATGGCAAAAGCTTACGTCTGTACCTTCTCTTTAACGCTGCCAAAGTTCCTTGGTCCATCGGTTGACAGAGAGACGTGATGTTCGGCGGTAGAAACATTGCTTTAATATCTTTGTCCTATAAATATTGCACATCAGGGTGAGTCGTAGAATTATCGAGAATCAGTAGAGCTTACCTGAGAAGATTTTTTTTCTTCAGAAACTTCTCAACCTCTTTGACGAACTGTTGAAAAAACCACTCTTTAAAAATGCTTCGCTCATCCATGCATTAGATTGATTTCTATACCAAACTGGGAGTTCAAAATTGCCATCACTTGTGCATCTGGTAAATTTAAATGCTCTTGGTTTTTTTGCTTTTCCAATTAGCGCTAATTTGAGTTTGTGCTCTCCTGTTGCATTTATGCATGCAAGAATAGTCACATGCTCCTTACTTCTCTTAAAACCTGGTGCAGCTTTTTCATCTCTCAGAGCTAAAATTTTAGTAGGAAGCATTCGAAAGTTTAGTCCTGTCTCATCTGCATTGTAGATTTGATCACCTGACAGTCCTTCTTCTTCAATAAACTCGTGTAGTTTGGACTTGAAGTCACTCACGTTGTTAGGGTCAGCTGACAGTTTTCCCCCGCAGATACTGAGCAGCTTGATTCCATATCGTTGTGCTCGCTGTAAACCCTAGTTCTCCTTCGTCCTTAACTTGTTCATAAGACTGAAGAGATTTCTCTTGCAGGATGAGTCCAGATATATGCGTTCCCTTCTCCCTGTGCACACGTAACCATTGGTAAAGGGTTTCACCGATTTTTTCGAACTCTGCACTTCTCATTGTTTTTCGTTCCGCGATGGATTCTATACACTGTCTTTTCAAACACCACGATTCAATTTCAGATTTCTTTTTCTTCCAACAGAGCACTGTAGACCTACCGATGTTCAAGTCCAACGTTATTTTATTTACGCTTTCCCCCCGCTCAAGACTCTAGTCTGGTAAACCTTGTAACCTAGTATGAGTCTCTAGCGCTCTCGGGCGGCGTATGTACTGATGGAAAGCTTTAAGTTATGGGCGGTGTAAAAAAAATATTAATTCACCAACCCTGTCGAGTTTTACGGAATGTCGAGTTTTCGGGAATCGAGTTTGAGAGGTTTTACTGTATAAACCTTATATTATTCTTTACAAAAAAAGCCCAAATTACAGGAATTTAATAACAAATAGAGTAAGAAATAGGTATCACTTACAGTAAAATGGGGAAGAATAGGGAACACTGAACAGTGTCATGTCTCAGATCAAAAGCTACTCTTAAATTCTATTATTAATATTGGATATGAAAGATTTATGAAGACAGACCTGGAATGCCAATAGTCCTCAGCCTTCAAAAGAATGTTTGATCTGGAAAAGGAATTAGAGAAAGAGAAAATGGAGAACGATTGTAATCTTTGGATAATCTTGTCAGCTTAATTCTTCTGACGAGTATCGCTACTCTTTACCATGAGAGATACTATGGTGAGATAAAATATTGAGTTTTTTGGAATAAAGATATTTATTATAATTTCTTGACCTTTCTTTTTATTTACCAAAGGTATTTCTATTACTTCATTTTCTTAGAGCAAACATGCTTACTGTAACAATTCTTAATTCAATTTTTTAAAATTTTTGAACCAAAACAAATCTATTTTTTAACTTAAACAAACCACAAAGCATACACAACAAAAAAGTGTTATATTGTTTTAATACACTTTATACAAATAATAGTAAACGTTGGTTTGTAACTAAATAATTATAAATTTAGAATACATACATTTGTTACTGTTCCTATGCTGATTTTGCTGTGCATTTTTTTTAATATCGCATTTATAAAAATATTCTGTTTTCAGAATAAGATTTTGTTCTGTCACTAAGTTTTCAATATATTTAACACTACCATCGTTAATCGCATCCATATCCAGGTCCTAGCAAAACATATGAAATGATACAGACAAATTAATAAACTTTCATTATTAATAAGAAAACTGATATAAATAATTAAAAAAATATAGTAATGATAGGCAAGCCATAAATTTTTCTACCATCAGTGTAAGACTGAAATAAGTATAAGATTTGTAAAGGCAATATTTGTAGAGGTTTATTTGTAAAGGGCTGTTTTATTACAAATAAATTACTATTTTCAGACAAAGATTTTACTAATGGTTTTAGTTTAACACAAACCTACTTGACTTTTTACAAAATTACTCATACCAAAGACATTTTTAAAGCCAACTTCTTTGCCACTCAATCTTTTTTGTTTTAATTTAACTCAAGCAATTTTCATCAAAATGCAAAATCTTTTTCCTTGCTATTAATGTTAATTAAACTGTAAAAATTTCTAAATATCATTCATTTGAGTAAATAAAAGTATCATTCTGTTTAGTTTGATATCAGCTTTCATACTATAAAGCCCATTTCTAGAAACTACTGCAAAAACTGCAAACTGGTACTGGGACAGTTTTGTTGTCCTTATATGCCAGTTGTCAAGATAGGTAACCTACATTGTGTATACATGTCTGAGGTTCATGGTAAATATGTCTTTCCATTGGTAAACGAGACAAATCACATGACATCTTTTCAGGTTCTTCTAGATTTAACGAGGGACTACGTGTTACAAGGGACAGTAGACGAGTAACCTGGTCAGTTAGAATTTCAATCTTTTTTAACAGCTCGACACAGTTCAAACAGGAAGACTTTGTAGTAGTCAGAGTAGCGGCATAGGTTTTACCATCAATCTTAGGTTGATAAGATTAATAGATTTTCATTGCCTCTGAAAACGATATCCCCTCTTTGGCCATAATAACTTTCTCCTCCTTAAAGTTAAGACAGTTGAAAGATCGCATCGAGTGATCACCACCACAGTTGGCCCACTTTAATAATCCAATTGGTTTTAATCACAAATTTTAGTGGCACATTGTCTGCATATACTCTGCTTCAATCAGGAAGAACTAATGTGCTTAAAGCCATGACACTTGAAGAATCACCAAGGGTTATCCACATATGGCCTCACTAAGAGCCTTTGGTAACCTACATGTATGAATTCTGGTATCTCTGGTTTGCCTGTTACAACTTTTACGCCTTTGTCAGTCTCCAAAATAGGGACGACGTTTGTAACTGACTGAGAAGGCAGTTCTGACTTGCTTTGAGGAATTCAAGGATCTATGGGGAGCCACAGATACTTGAACTGGTCAAAGAAGGAAGCAATTTTTAAAAGAGAATGTGTTTGTCTCGTTAGAGGTTCTAAAAAGCAGTGTCCGATGTTTTAGATTTTTAATACACCTGATCGCAGCTCCAGCGTAGGCAGTAATAGCTTTATTAATGGAAAGGAGCAAAGGAAAGGGGCACTTTGGGCAGATAATGCTAATGACAAGGAATGTTGGTGTCATTGTCACCAAAAACCTCTTACTCTCACCTTCAACCCTAGGTTCGGTAAGCGAAGCATTATGTTGCCTCTTAGAACTAACTTCATTTGACGAGTTTTTAGAATCTATAAAAGAGTTGAAGCTAGCGATCGTATCAGGTAACCCATGGATCACTTGCGATAATTTCCAACCTCCGGAATTCTTGTTTCTATAGGAATACTGTAGATACCCGTAATACAACACCTGGTCACTTGTGACACTCCCTGACCAAGGGCCAAAGGGGCTGACAGCAGCCTCCAAGATCAGAGTTTTTCAAGCTTTGACCCTTTCAACCCTTCCAACTGACAATGGTTTTGAGCAGTCATCCTTATGAGAAGGTGTAAGTGTTCATATGTACAGAAATTGTGTTCTAAATCAGAGTTTCTCAACTTACAACGGTGGGGGGTGCCAAAAGTAAATGTGAGGATCACACTTATGTGTGGTGCAGAGTCTGAGAAATATATTTACTGGAGGTGTGGAATTAAAATTACTGCCCGGGGGAGAAACATTTTTAAAATTAGATACAAAAAGGTGCATTTTAAGGCTGTTATATTGCTTCAACTGACTAATACACTGATCCAATTCTGTATAACTTTATTAAATAACATTTTTTTTAACTATTGGCCGCACAGAATAGCTTAGCGGGCCAATTGCGGCCTCCGGGCCACCAGTTGGAATACCCTGTTCTAAATTATATGTGTGTAGAAAGTGTAATAGCATGTGTTTTAGTGAAATGAGTGTTAAACATTTGTACCTTTTCACAAGTGATTGGGCTAGAAAGTTAACAATAAATCACAAAACAACAACTCTTTATATCAGTCAATCTCGTAATTTTTCCAGATAAACTTCCACCTTTCTAAATGTGATCCCATCAACTAGTTTAAAATCTTACATAAAGTTTAAAATTCATTACCTGTGTTGTTATTTATGACTGACAACCAATATCATAATAGTATATTATTCATATTGAACAGTTTCTTACCAGAAATAGCTGTTTTAACTACAGAATAAAATTTACTTATTACTCATCGAACCACTATAAACTTTAACTTGCTAGACATCACTTGTGTTTGCTTTCATTTCCATATACAATATATAACAAATATTATTCTAAAATAAATCAACAACATACATTCGAACATAAAATTTACCATGTGAGAAGAAAACAACAAAAAATATTTAGATCTAACATTACTATTTACTAGAAATATAAATTACATACTGAAACCAACATAAAACCATGTACCGAATACTCAACTAATCACCATAGAGTATTGGTTCCCAACACGCAGATCTCTGTAGACCACTCAGCCTAAAAGTATATATATCCCGACCCTCCTATTACATATATCTTTATCAGTTGCACCCAAATTAAAGATTAATTAGAAAAAAAACATTTTTCAAACAAAACTTGTAATTTTCAGAATGTAGGCATTGTACATCACTAAAAGTAATAAATATTTTAATTCTGAATTGTCTTTTGATGAAATAAAGAATACAAAATAAATGTAGTTGAAAATAACAATGGAAATTCTTCTAATTTTTTTATATGGTTGTTATGCACAAATTTGTTTCTCAAGCTGAGGAACTCTAGGATTTGGGCTTTAGCTAAGAGCTACTCTCAAATCACTGCTTGCAAATAGCTAATCTCATAATTGGTTTTTTATTTAACAATAAAATAGAAGATTTATGCTCACACAAAAAATGCTTAAAACATCATGAGATAAAGCAAAGCTACTACCCAAATATTGGAATATGCTAGAAATTAATGAGACGTTTTTTTTTAACTCACTAAAGATTAAACATTTTTTTCTTCAACTTTGCTTAATCAGAGATCAATCTTACGCATTAACGCATGATGTTTGTCTTCGAATGCAAATGTATTACCAACACCATCCAATATATTGTTCGCAGAATCAGTTAAAAGTTTAAATGATTCAAGTGTCAAAAAAAACTCTAGATATGCGAGTTGGATCTCAAAGTTCGGTTTATTAGGTTTGTTCAATAAATGGAGCTTAGCACAAAAAAAAAACATCAAAATCTGAACTCATATAAGCACCCTAACATATTGCCTTTTGACAGCCAAAATAACTAAATATTATATAGTAGTGCCTCATTCTCAAAGTCTAATTCTACAGATAACTCTTTGAAAATAAGTGTATGTTGTCAACTATCTTAAACAGAGTTCACGATCCTCATGACCCATTTCATGGCATTCAATAAATCGTGATTTTATTGGTTATAGATGCTAATGTTTAACAGTGAATTATTCAGTACACCATAGCTGTATCAGGGTTTTTCACTTTCACTAATGTTGCTTGGGCTGAACCTGATCCTAGTAAGCAGGTGCCTCATGAGTACAAAATCTTTCTAGCTTCTTTCACTCAGAATTGTACTTCTCAAAGATAATTTTCTTGATGTCTTTTTTTTTTTTTGTTATTATTCCAACTCTTGTGATATTAAAAATTCTTCTTTTATTTTCTCCTATCCTACTAACTATCGAACACATACCAACAATTGACTACATTTAGATTCACCGGTTGATGCATTGCAAATTAAAATAAGTAGACCTTTTATCCTAAAAAAACCAGTAGGTTTTCCATGGCAGTGGACATTGTATCAATTAATGCTATCTCTGTAAGTCCTATTGCTAGATGAAGGAATAATTTTTAATTTGTTTTAGAAGCTTCAAGTCCCAACATCTGTTAATAACTTTGATCTCAAAATGGGTTTAATAATGTTTCTCTAATTGTGTGTCTCTTCGCCTTCGGAATTAAATTTGAAATTTAAATAAGGCAGAGAGTACCTTTTCAGATGATTCATAAGCTCTAAACATTTTTCCTAGTTCTATTTTCTTCAAGTTTTCTAATATTATAGAAAAAAATTCAGGTGACAGGTAACTTATGTTAGTATGGTTTGTCTTTAAATAACATTCTAGTTTTTTAGGTTTTAAGCCTTCATTGCTGAGAACAAAGGCACAAATCTTGCACTAAGATCTAATCTCTTTATTTACCTCAATTTTATAAATCCGAACTTAATATAATCACAGTCATAATTCCATTTTGAAGGCATTTTCAATGCAAAAAGTTCAAACCAATAAATTTATATAACTATACTAGACAATGTTACTTTAGCACGAGCAACTAAGGAACTAAAGTATACATTGGCAGTTCAACTGTTTCTAACAGCTCTGACAGGGATCACGTGAGTGCGGACTATCTGTGCAATGCCTGCAGACCTAGACACGAAGAGTTTACATGATTTAATGTTATTGACAGTTGGTTTTTCAATGTCAAAATTATTATGATTGTGTTCTATCTAATCTAATAACTATCATGTTTAAAGTAATTCAATAGATAACTGTTATTCTTCAGAAGGCTTTAGTTGTACTCCACCTAGGTGACTGCACACAGTTTTCATGAAGGATGCAAAACTCTTTTTACTGGTATTCCTGTTAATACCTTTATAAACATTGCCTGGTAAAAATCATTTTCCGACCCAGCCAGGTGGCTGCAAAAAATTTAATCAAGCTTTGTCAATTCAAAATTTTTTTCCCAGTGTTGCCATAAATATATTTATAGAATTTCCCAGTTGAAGTTATTTGATTTTAGCTTTCACACAGTGGACTCTATTTCTAAGAAATGTTAGGACAAACTGATAAATATCACCTTAAGCAAAGCATTCTTATACTTTTCCATGCCAGTAAGTGTTAAATTATTTTTTTTATAGCATAATTGTACTCTAAAATTAAAGGTAGTATTTATAAGTTATAAAAATTAGGTAGTGTTCGAAATTCATAAAAATAGTTTATGTAATGGTTTATAACATGAGTATTATTTGACCTTTCAGACAGGAAAAAAATAAGTAAAGGCATATTGTCATCTGCCTAGTGATTAGAACTAATAATGAGGACACACTGTCATCTTCTGTAATAAATATTTAAAGCAGTAAATATTGTAAACATTTTTAGTAGTGACTAAATGTTTGCTGTATAAAATATATTATTTAAAGCTGTATTTACTAAATTTAGAGTGAACTATTTTGTGACCTGAGAGTTTGGATTATTAAGTTTTTGTAAGAATTTTGGTCCTCATTATCATTCTGTAGTGCGTTTTAAACCAAGTTAATTATTAAAATGCTCAGTACAGTATATTATCCGTATGTATTGGAAATTTGTATATACTGTAGTCTCTAAAATCCGAGTCCTGATTTTTCGAGATTATGTTAAATTCAAGCCTCTGTCTATTTCAGACTATTATACCTATTTTTAAAAAAATTCCAATTATTTGCTATTATATAATCCACCGTTGCATCCTGATGAAGAACAACTGTGCTCTGATGATATTCATTTTATGCTTTATATTATTCTGCAAATGTTATAAGCCTAATCCAGCCAGTGGATCAGAGTGTTCTGAAATATATGACAAAAATACAGATCTTACCTTTTACAATCATTCTTAGAAGCGACTGAAAGGGAAGAAAGCATTGTGGGCTTTCTAAAAAAAATATAGTTAAGGAAGTATTATTCTAGATAGCTGAATCATGTAACAAAATTAAAGCAGAAATTTTAAGTGAGTTATGGAATTAAGTCCTGAGCTATAATTAAACTGTTGGTTGTGTCATTGATTCACAAGAATAAACAGATTTGACATTTCTTACATGAAGTTTCCATGTTGTGAAAACGTCGATGATACGAACATACGTCAATGGATGAGTAAGGACGAAAATAAGTAAGTAAAATAAGGACATGTTATAACTAATGAAATGGTACAAGAAACGTTTGAAGACAGTGATGATTAGAATAAGGATGAAGGTTCGACCGAGATAGTATAAGAAGGGAAAATAAGTCACGGTGAAGGAACGGACGCCTTAGAAACTGCAATGCATTACACTGAATAACAGATACCACGCCAACAAATGTGCTTCTACTAAATGTCTATGCCATACCCTAGCTCGAAAACGATTTGATGAGCAATGAAGAAGAAACCTTATAACTGTTTCCAAAAAATGTAGCAACCGTGAAGAACAACATATTCCAAAGCAACATTAATTTATGTAAGTTTTGTAATCAATAAAGTTCTATAAAGGTATTTTGTACATTCTTAATTATAGTATTAGGGTTCATAAGAACTCCTGTTTTTTCTAATGCTCAGGAACGTATTTCCGTGCAATGCAAGTTTTCGGTAATTTGAAGGGGCCTCTGTCCCAAGTACTTCGAATTATCGAGACTCTACTGTATGTAATGTGAATTCATCAATTCGATGATGTTAATAAAGTCCGTGTTAGTAAATGTAACGCAACTATCGACCAGGCCAGTACACTGTACATCACACAGCAATCAACAGGAAGAAAATGGGAAAACCTTGTCATCACATACTCCCCCCGAGCTGTAGCCTTTGCCGATTTCAGAATGCCCTCTCTGTGGACACGATACGATGGATGCGGATCATCTGCCAAAATGCAATGCACTCGACCACTCTGGACATGTTGATGACCCACTTAAGGAAGTTTGTCTATACAGGTCAGCACGTCACCAAATGGCTCAACAGCCAAGGGTGGGTGTTGGCTAGTAAGTAAGTATGTTTGTAAATGTAGTAATCCAAGTTTTGAAGCTGAAAATATCGTGGTATTAAAAAAATGTTGGCACAACCACTGAACTTTTATTACAAAAATATAACATTCAACATGTGACTGTTAAATTAATTACATATTTTAGTTTCAGCTTTTTTTTGTACAGCGATATCTTTAAACTCTTTGATTGGAGTTATTACATCTGGAGCAACTAATTTTTTTCCATATTTATATTTGAAGTATTTAATATTTTATACCTTCTAATGTAAAATAGGTATTGGAACAGATATATGTAAAGTTATACTACATAACTGAGTGGTGCACATATTTTTGTTTAAAAAAATGTTCATTAGAAACAACAAAAAAATTCTATGCTTGTGGTATTTTGTTATATTAAACTTGGAACTATAAAAACTGCAAATATAACTAAACACTTAATCACTTGTATATTTCTAATAATTTTAAAGTAACACATATTTAAAAACCAAATGGTTTTTAATAAAAAAAATTACAGATGTTTTTTTCTATAAACACCATGTTATTGAAATTGTTAGAAAGAGTTTTACCAAAAAAAATAAATTAATCTTTTTTTTATGGAGTCTTTTTCTTATTGATAGGAGAAGATATTTCTTACAGGTTGTAAATTTAATACTTTTTTTAGAATTCCTTCTTTAAACCATTAGTTCATAAAAACGCTATGCATTCAGACTAAATGGGGATCTGAATGTACATCAGAAGATTATTCCACTTGCATACCCAATAAAATCCATTTGTGTTTTAATTTATTCCAGAACATATAGTTATTAACAAATTAGAAAACTATGTTATTACATGAAAGGTGTTACTTCCCAGAAGTCCTCTCAACTGTCTGTAGTACTGTTGCAAGCACTTAGGATGAACACATTATGGCATCAATACATTAAACTTATATTGATAGAAAATTGTTCAGCAAGGTTAAGGGTTTACTAAATGCTGTGTAACTCCTGCTATATGAGAAACTCTTGGTCTAAACTAAAAATAAACAAATATAGTAGCTGCTCATTAAACTTCAAGTAATTATGCGTATATTAATTAAAACAACCTCTCACCACAAATTCAACAAATTTTATTTTAACCTTATATACATTTCGACTACAAAGTAATCATCTTCAGAGGTATTTTTACAAATAACTTATGCAAATAACTTATTATGCGCCTTAATCGGAAGCAGGGCTAGGGATTTACTAAATTCTGCGTAACTCGAAATAAATGCATACAACTCTGCTATATGAGAACTTCTTGGCCTAAACTAAAAATAAACAAATGCAGTAGCAGCTCATTAAGCGTTAAGTAACAATGCGCCTTCATCGGAAACGTTACGATTACTTAACTTGAAAGACACTTGTTCAGCAGGGTTGGGGGTTTACTAACTGCTGTGTAACTCGAAATAAATGCATACAACTCTGCTATATGAGAACGCCTAGTCCTAAACTAAAAATAAAAAAATGCAGTAGCAGCTCATTAAGCATTAAGTAACTATGCGCCTTCATCGGAAACGATACGATTACTTATTTGATAGACTCTTGGTCAGCAGGGTTATGGGTTTACTAAATTTTGCGTAACTCGGAATAAATGTACAAAACTCTGCTTTATGAGAACGTCTTGGCCTAAACTAAATATAAACAAATGCAGTAGCATCTCATTAAGCGTTAAGTAACTATGCGCCTTCATCGGAAACGTTACGATTACTTAACTTGATAGTAACTTGTTCAGCAGGGTCGGGGGCTTACTAAATGCTCTGTAACTTCTGCTATATGAGAAACTCTTGGTCTAAACTAAAAATAAACAAATACAGTAGCTGCTCATTAAACGTTACGTAATTATACGCTTCAATCGGAAACGTTACGATTACTTAACTTGATAGACACTTGTTCAGCAGGGTCGGGGATTTACTAAATGCTGTGTAACTCCTGCTATATGAGAAACTCTTGGTCTAAACTAAAAATAAACAAATACAGTAGCTGCTCCTTAAACGTTAGGTAATTATACACTTTAATCGGAAACGTTACGATTACTTAACTTGATAGACACTTGTTCAGCAGAGTCGGGGATTTACTAAATGCTGTGTAACAGTGGATGATTGGACATATAAAAAATGACATAATACACATACTTTTTCTGTATAGTACAGGGTCAGTGTATAATGTATCAAGGACAATTTTTCCCAGCATCACTCTAAATTGCAGAGAATTTTTCCTGTGCAGACTGTTTCAAGTGAGCTTTTGCCTAGGAACGTAGAGCAAGCACAGAATTTGGGACAGCAGTAAATAACCAATTTTAGGATTTACAAAACCCAGTACAGAGATGAAAGATGATTCGTCAAGTGCTCAAGGATGAGAACACATCACATATTACAGTTTTCAAGTGGAACATACTTGTCAAAGATAGTTAAGAGAGTGTGAGTAAGGTCCCCAACAGGATGGTCTGGTATAAGTTTGTACATAAGGGCTTAACAATTATTGGTGCTCTTTTACCTAGAAGTGCTAAGATGATTGAAGTGATGGGTTAACTGAGCGAGGGTAGCAATTGGTGGAAATTGCATTAGGATAATGCACCTGATCCGAGGTAACTACCTAACTGGTTAAAAACTGCACTGTGATGACTCCCCAACCCCTTTAAAGTTTCAACTTGCCTCCATCAGACTATTTCTTATCCCAAAAAGTGAAAGTGGTCCTTCAAAGGTCGTTTATGATACAGACCTTGTAAACATACAGAGTTTGAAAGAATTACATAGATAATAGTTGATTCTATCTTTACGTGTGCTATTAGTTTTTAACTAAGAACACTAATAAATATTTTAAACTTGCCTATAGTAGCACTTACTTTTATAATTGTTGAGGTCGTGTGTTTTGGGAGATGTGTCCTATTGTCAACTCAGACCCCAACCTACAAAAAACTATGAAGTTAGTTACAGTCTGACTTGACAATGCGACACATCTCCCAATACAGCTGTCCTCAACAATTATAAAAGTAAGTGCTACTTTAGGCCAGTGTAACATATTTATAAGTGCTTTTAGTTAATTACATAGAATATTTACACCTATATAAATTAACACAGAAAAATAGTTGTATCTCCTACCAAAACCTATGTCAATACTACTACTGAATTAATTAGTCATATCAGATATGAAGGCATTTGCCCTAAACAAATACAGATTGGGAAAGATTTTACTTCTTTATTTGACTATAACAATACGGGGTGATTCAAAAGGCACTTAACTATGATGAAAATTGATAAAAATGTATTGAAACAAGCTAGAGAGCTGATTTTTTTATTTTGTAAGCAAACACGTCATTTTTTTTTACCTTACTCTATGGTCATTCAATTTGACCACCGTTGGTTATCCTGTACACATCCAATCTGTAGTCAATTTCTTCCCAAACTCACTGTAGCATTAGAGGTGTACCTTGCTCAACAGAACCGTAAATTCTTTCTCTGAGCTCAGTTGGAGACGTTGGCAAAAAAAAACATACGTGATATCCTTGATGGACCCCCAAAAGAAAAAATCAAGTGGTGTCAAGTATAATGAAGACTAATGCGATGAAATTTAGTGCATTACAGCCAATCAATAGACATGGAGTACCTATTGAGAAAATCCCTTCAGGTGCTGTGCCACCTTTTATGAACTAAACATTTTTTAGTTCTTCATCCTCATTGTAATATAGTACATCTAGATAAACCGTCAACCGACTATTTTGTTATTACTCTTTCCTGTTAACTAGAACCTTACAAACTACCCGATTGCTAGCATAGAAATGGAACTACGTATTACGAAATATGTTTTATAGTTAAAAGTAACCACATTTATGGAATTGTATCTGCAACATCATGTAAGTCATGTCGCGTATAAGAATTCAGTATAATTGAGTCCAGGTTTAGGACAATATAAAATAGACCCTCATTAATCCGGCATATATTGGGTAGAGATGCAGCCGGATGATTGAAAACGCCGGATTAATGAAGAGTCCTTCGAAACACAATGTACATTGTACAATATTTATGTGCATTGCCCAAAAATTAAAAAAACATAGGAAAGCAATCCTCTACTGTACTTGGAATGATGAAACGAGAATGAAAGGTACTGGTCTATATTTTACAATAATAGGTTATCTTTACCGGTGAAAAACAAAAATCTTATTATGTTTCTCTTTAGCCTACAACGACGTTGTTCACTTGCACTTCAGTAACAGCCACTGTACATTACATGGAACAACATACGGCGTTAAATCGTTTGTCTATCACGAGCTAGGCAACTAGAAAAGTCACAACCAACAACATACGGCGGTGAATACAAGTTATGTTTACATATTGATTAGGTCTACAGCTTCCGTGCTTGAAGAAAATCCCGGATTACTGGAGGGATCGGATAGGCGAAGGGCCGAATCATAGAGAGTTTACAGTACTAGTTTCACGCTATATTGCAACTATTGGGTTATATTACAAGTTTGGGGCTATATTCTTAGTTTAACACAATGAATCCAAGTGTCCAGGTACAGTTATGAAATAAGTGAATAATACTTATTTCTAACTGTGGAAATCAAGAATAGTATTATAGAGCCTTATATAGTGCAATGATTTGACTTCTCAGTGTATTTGTTAATACCAGTTGTAATCTGTACAATTTAAATATTTTATCATAAGAGTTGAATCCAACAACCACTACCTACAAACCCCCAATGTGTAAGAGGCTCATTTCTCTTTTTTTAACTTAAGTATTTTTTTATTTATAAGAAAAGCTCTGTGAAAGACAAAAAATCAATACACTTATAAAACAGTAACACAAAACTGTGTGTTACATTTTTTTTCCTGGTACCTAGAATTTATATTACCGATCAACTGAGTAAAACCAAGCTGACATTGCTTTTATTCAATCTTGTCTATGAATGACAAGAAATATTAACCCAACCAGTGTTAATATACAAAATCCATTTTCAATGAGGGATTTTTAAATAATAGTTAAGGAGATAGTGTTGATATATCGGTGGTAGTACGTATTGTATGACAATTATTAGGTGTCACATTTGTTATTTTAATAATTATCGTATAATGCAGGGGTTCTCAAACTGTGGTACGCATACCCCTGGGGGTACGCGAAACCTTTCAGGGGGTACGTGAGGCAGGTTAGTGAAAAATTAAACCATTTTTATTTCCCGTGGAAAAGTGCCGGTCCGTGTTTGAGCTCCACAAAGAATTGAATATTTTCTTCACAGAACACAAATCTAATTTATCATCAGTACTCATTAACTTTGATTGGCTTAAAAAATGGGATTATTTGAGTTATATTTTTGAAAAAACTGAACATCTGGAATAAGTCTATGCAATGTAGTGTTTCTGATATTTTCTATGTTGAAATTAAAAGAAACGCAGTGATTAAAAAATTACACTCTGGGAAAATGAAATAGAAAACAACAATTGTAATACTTTTGAAACATTAAATCCATTTTTAAAGAATCCGAGAAA